>CM077472.1:20931601-21115812 GCA_039654755.1 Calcarius lapponicus
TGGCAGATCTGCAACAAGAAATAGGGGGAACCAGAACATCAACTGCAGGGCAAAGCATCCCACATGGGGCGGCTCCACTCTCCAGGAGTTCAAAATCATGAAGGATTCACTGCAGACATCTCTGGGGGTTCCTTGTCTTCTCCATCAGGGTAATCTCCTTCATGGGCTCCCAAACCACACCAGTGCAGTGATACATCTCAGCCATAACTAAATATCTGCTGAGTCCTTCTCCAACAAACATCTGGTGAAAGGAGCCATTCCCCAGACACCACTGAATATTTTGGTTCCATCTCCATAACTATAAATAGGGGGTCCAGAGGGAGCAGCTGGGATGCAGACACCAATAGGTTGCTCACTTGGAAGGGTGAAATGATCTACTCGAGATCCCAGGATCTCATTATAAAAAGGTAAGTCCAAATCCTCAGGTGATATAAATTATCATCATACCCCTGAATTCAACACAGTTTATGCCAGCTGAGCATCAGGCCCTCATGGAATTTACTGCCACCCTGATATTGTGTTTCTGCTACTTTTACCCAACTTCACTTCTGGCAAATAAGGAATTAATCAGATTTGTAATCCAGAAATATCTATTGAAATTACCTAAATTTGATGTTCATACATTCTTAAATTTGTCCAGTCAAAACTAGGAGCAAAGTAAAAAAAAAAAATTAAAGAACAAGGTTTTTAAATAACTTGGACACTCCCAGGGATGGGGCAGCCACAGCTTCTCTGGGCAACTGTGCCAGAGCCTCTCCACCCTCACAGGGAAGAATTCTTTCCTAACATCTGATCTAAATTTTTTCTCTCTTAGTTTAAAACCATTCCCTGTTGTCCTATTGCAATCTGCCCATCTAAAATACTCTTTACCTCTTTTTATAAGCTCCTTTAGGCACTGAAAGGAGCTTTAAGGTCTCTCCAGAGCCCCCTTTTTTCTAGGCTGGACACTCCCAGCTCTCCCATCATGGCTCCAGAGCTGCTCCAGCCCCTGGAGCATCTTCATGGCCTCCTCTGCCCTTGCTCCAACAGCTCCATGTCTTTTCAGTGCTGAGTACTCCAGACCTGGACACACTGCTCCAGGTGGGCTCTCATGAAGGTGGAGCAGAGGGGGAGATTTTAAAATTTATATAAATCAGAGTCAAAGGAGCTGCAAACCTACACACACCAGAGGTGTTCCCCATATGGAACCATTCCATCAGGGAACTCTCAAGCATCCTGCAATTACCTACCAGCATAGATCTCCATATGGATGCACAGCAGCATAGGCAGGATTACACACATAAACAAGGTGAGGTGTAGAAAAATGGATGCTCTAAAGAATTAGAGATGTTCATAAAGCTTGGTTTCATTCTCCTCTCTTCGTGTACCTGATGCTCCTGGCTTAATTAAGATTCAAATAGGTTTTTGCAGGGGGTCTGTGCCTCACCCAGCACACTCATCACTGGTCCTACCATCAGCAGCTCCTGGATACTCTTCTGAGTTTTAGCTGCATCACAGGTGCAATCATCATCTGTGCTTGCATCATGTTCAGATCCTGCACTGTCTAAACCCCAATCATTTCCAGTGAGGTGCTTCTTTTTGCAGAGTTGAACCAAACCAAAACACCTAAACCAGGTGTTCTAGCTGGAACAATTTTTGACAATACAGCCAAAACAGTTCAGGAAATTTGTCATGACTTGATGGGCTTTGGGACAGAGAAGACTCAGAGGGAAATCTCCCCAGCCTTGGAGACAAGGTAAAAATTATGCTTGTAATGATGGTTCCTGAAATTCCCACTCTCAGGACTCTCACCTCAACCCACCTCTGATTCCAGGGAAGGAGATGTGGGCACAAGGGGCTATGGACTGCTCCTGCAGCCAGTTGGGATGAGCAGGCTGGAAGCTGTAAGACCTTCCAAGGATTTACACACCTCACTGTACAGACACCCTTTCCCCATTCATCTCCTTGGATGACCCATTCTGCATTCCTCTCCCACCTCTGCTCAGAAATCCCTTATCCCACATAATCAGTGTGTTTGCCTCCCTACCCTGTAAGAAATGCTTTGGCTGTAGGAAATCCACTCTGCATTCTCATTATTCCGGGGCCAAACCACCTACCAGGATGCCAGCCTGCCCTGGAAAGGAGGAATCCTTCCTTCTTGAAGTCCTGGGCTGCACAAACTCCAGACAAACTTCAGGGCAAACCTTCTCTTTTCAGCATATCTGCAGAGGCATCTGACTTGGCCAAAACCAGGGAGTTTGAAGGAGTTAAAAGTCCCAGATCGATCCCAAAGCCAAATTTCAAGCCCCTGTGAAAATAAAAATAAAGCATGAAAGCAACAGAATTTCTCAACAATGTGGGTGATGTATTTTTTCCCTTAAATAACTGTAAAACAATGCATTTTCCCCATCTCACACTCTTGGATCTGGTTAAACTGTTTCCCTCATGTTTCCTCACACACACACACATATTCATATACACAAAGCCCAGCCTGAGCCAATGGCCTGCAACTGAAAATTTCAGCCTGAACTGTTCCATGTTGGCAAGGATTTAGCATTGGAAAAGAGAATCTTTTAATGGGAAATGTTTGGCAACCTGAATTGCAGGCAGCACTGCCAGCTCCACCAATAATTATAGCTTAGTTTAGCGATCATCTGTGCGCTAAAGAATATATTTAACGACAAGAGCATTTGCCAGTGATATTCAACTTCCAGCTGACTAGGAGACAGCCATGGGATGCAGGAATGACCTTGCCCTGCCTGTTAGCCTCCAGACCTTCTGCCTGAGCCACAGGAGCTCCCCCATTGGGTATTTTAGACAAGCCTCAAGGATGCTTTGGCTCCCTTCCATCTCTAACCTGCCCCAGGCAGAGGAGAACATCTTATCTTTATATATAGGGTGATGCTTTATTCCCCATGGACAGCCAGCAAGTAAATCTCTTGAATCTTCATGAAGTCTGCCATGGATTCAGAGAAGGTAAACAACACAGTCTCTCTCTGCTCCACAGCTTTCCAGTGGAGCCAGGCAGCCTCAAAAATTTTTCTGTGCGTGCACAAATTCCAGCAGCTCCATCCAAACTCTGCTGCTTTGTGCCATGACAACCATTCTCCCACTGGAAGGCTCTGGCTGAGAGCTGAACCTGTTCCTGTCTGGCTCTTTACCACTTTTCCAGCTGCCAGGTGTCTCTGGATTCATGGAGCACCAGACACTGGAAGCCAACTCTGCTAATTCTGATGGCCCTGGTCCCAGTGGGTCCTCACCAGCCACCTCAACAACCTCAGCCTGAAAACCACAGTGCACAGAGCCATGAAGGCAGGTTGGGGTTCTCACCATCTGGAGGAACCTGAATGAGGCAGTTTTAGATTGGATACTGGGGAGAAATTCTTCCCTGTGAGAGCGATGAAGCCCTGGCGCAGTCATCCAGAGAAGCTGTGGCTTCCCCTGGATCCCTGGAAGTGTCCAAGACCAGGTTGCTCAGGGCTTAGAGCCACCAGGGATACTGGAAAGTATCCCTGCCCATGGTAGGGGATGGAATAAGATGAGCTGTAAGGTCCCTTCCAACCCATTCTGGGGTTTTATGAACCCCAAAGAGGAAAACGCCAAACAGTGGATATCTCCAAATAATTAAATTCTCCCAGACCTCTGCCCCTGTCCCAGCACCTTCCATTTGTTCTGGGCTCCAACCACACAACCATTTTATTGGTCTCCACTGGTCTTGCTCCAGTTTGGCAGCGTCTTTTGTACTGGGGTCCCCAAACTGCCCACAGTATTCCAGATGTGTCCTCACACTGTTGAAGAAATATCCCTTCTCTTGACCTGCTGGCCATGGCAACATCCTGGGACCCACAGCTTTTGTGCCTTAACAATTAAATTATGGCCAAGGGCCAGACCTGTACCAGGCCAGACCATCAGCCTCCAGGCAAGCCTAGGACACAACTCTATCCTGCTCAAGTTTCTAATTTTACCACAGTAAATTAACATAATCTAAGTAACACAATCAGTGTTAAAAAACAAAAAAACCCAAAAGCAAACAAAAGTAAACAAAGGGAAAGTCTTTGATAACTGTAAAAACATTCACCACTAACCCATATTCAGAACATAGTGAGTAGGGAATACTATGCTTTGAAAACCTTTATTTTTGAGATCAAAAAATAGCTCATCTATGCCTTCCCCAGTTAGAAACCAGCCACACAATAAAAAAGTTTTACCATGGTTAAAAATTCCTTATTCAAAATGGAGCTTTTCTTTTCAGAAGTTTCCTATTCTCACTTGAATCTGGCTTTTCCCTTGAGGCACAAGGATTCAAATTCTTTCCAAAGGGTATTTATGCTGGGATTTAATCCTGTCCCTTGCCATTTGAGTGGCTCTTATAATTTAGACTAACACACAGCACCCTTCCATCTCAGCTCCAGGATGGCCCTGGCACAAGGGAATATGTTATGAGATGTCTGAAATCAAGTTATTATCTCTTCCATGAATTGAAACCTTCTTAGAGACAATGTTTTACAGATAAA
Source organism: Calcarius lapponicus (assembly GCA_039654755.1). Taxonomy (NCBI): domain Eukaryota; kingdom Metazoa; phylum Chordata; class Aves; order Passeriformes; family Fringillidae; genus Calcarius; species Calcarius lapponicus. The sequence goes on from CM077472.1 coordinate 20,936,095, forward strand.
CCTTATTTCTAGGTTTCAGCTAATATTCTAATACTATTTTAAACCCAAAAATTCTTAATTCTCCCTTTTCTTGTACATATTAGCAACTCCTTTGTCCTTAATTCCACTTTAATAACATCCTTGTTTTAGAATTTCCATGGGGTTTAAATATTGTCTTCAGCGTTTTAAGCCAATCTCCAACACTTGCCAAAGTTTTACAGTTCCTGGCAAACCTCCTGGGAATCTTGTAGAGTCAGAAACCAGGGTGTGATTGTGTCTCCCTCACCCTCCCCATCCATCCCAGCTGGACATGGATGTCCCATTGTTCAGCCCAGGGAAGCTGGTGTCACCAGTTACAGAGTTTTCGTTTTGGTCAGTGCAGGAACTGGCATGATTTGGGCACAAATTGGCCAAGCCAAACTGCAACCACCTGTCCAGGGCATTTGGAGCTGGGTGCCTCTGGAATTGCCCAGCTCAGAAGGGAGGTACAAGCAGAGCTTCTCTGCCCATGTGTAGGCGCAGGGGACTGAGGGATGGTGTCCTTTGAGGAGCACTGCATGTGGGAGGGCAAAGGAGGTGTCCAAACCATGGAATTCTTTGGGTTAAAGGATCAGAGTCCAACCATTCCCCCAGCCCAGCCAAGGCCCCACTGACCAATGTCCCCAGGTGCCACATCCACACGGCTTTTCAGTCCCTCCAGGGATGGGGACTCCAGTTGGCCCTGGACAATGCTCCCAGGGAGGTGCCATGGGATGCCCAGGAGAGCTCAGCATATGAACACAGCATTACTTTTCATTCCTGGGATGGTGTGAGCATTTTTCCCTGCCTGTAGACCTGCAGGAGACACTTCTGCAAGGACCCAGAGGTGCCCTTTGATGCTCAGGTGAAGCCACTGTCACTGCAGCTCCATTTCTTCATCTGTAATTAAGAGCCTCAAAAATTTTCCAACCCCTCTCCCACCTTCTTGGTACCTGGTGATGTATGAGAGGTGTCAGAGCAGGACAAGACTCTCTGGAGCCTCCTGAGCCTATAATGCAGGCTCCTTGTCACCCTGGTCGCATTTTGCATGATGCTGTGATATGTAAATCAAACAAAAAGCAGCCCTGGTTTTCAGGAGCACTTTAAATTTAGTATCTCAGGAGCATTGCATTTAGGCTTAATGAAAGTTATGATATGTTGATTAAATAGCTGAGGGCTGAAAGAGCACTTCCTGAGCTTTAGAGGGCTGCAGACAATAAATTGAGTTGCCATCTAATTATTCTAGCTAACTGGGATCTCCACAATGGATCACAAGGCATATTTGTCACAACACTGGGGAAGGAGGGCACTGGCCCTTTTAAACTTTAAATTTTTGGGACCTGGGCTCAATCCTACTTCTGCACAGGTCATAAAGCACAGAGACCTGCCTGCTCTGCCAGGTTCCCAGCATATGCACTGCAGAGCCACCACATCTCGCACAAGTTCCCTGGGAGATTTATTCAGGCCATGAATTTCCCACCCTGAACCAAAAACAGGACAAATTTTGTCAGTAACAGAACAAATTTGAGCCCTGTGTGTGATGGAGACCAGCGAGATGTGTGTATCATCCCCCAGCTTCCTGAGAGGAGACAATAAACACTCTCCACTGCAGAGAACAGGTGGAGCAAACCTCCCCCAAAGCCCTAGCTCAGGGCAAGGATGAGCATCCCCACTCACTGACATTACACCCTTAACACAACCAGGAGATCTCCTAGGAACAGGGAAGTTCTGTAAAAGGAAAAGCCCATAATCAATCTGGATTATCAAAACAACTTTCTGTGATCACTCACAATCCAAATCCATCTGCCACAGATCCTGAGGGGGACATTTCTGTGTGGGAAGGACCATGCTCAGCAGGGATGGGAAAACATCTTGGAATAAAACTTTAGGACACTGAAAATAAGTCCCAGGCACAACTCAGACTCACTCTTGCCCTTGGTAAGCCATTTATTCTTCTGAGTCGAAACTTTCACCAACAAACCTGTTTCTATTCCTTAATATATTCACAGGATATCATTCCTTAGCATATTCAGTGTCAGAGTTGGAGCTTTTCTGCATGTGCAGCCCCTGGGACAACACAGACCCAACCTGTTATCCCTGTCATCAAGAAAACAATTTATCCTGGGCATGCAAGATGATAGAAGGAGCTCTTTAAACTGGGATACAAAGAGTTGATTCATGCTGAATGAACGAATCCTTGCTTTATTTAGATACAGCTGTAATCAACTCGTTCCATGTCAGTAATCTGCTGCACACTGGTGAGTGCCAACATCAGCTCTCAGGGTACTCAAAGACAGTTATTGCCTCTCCATAGGGAATGTGCCTCCAGGCACATGGATCCAGCCTCTTTTCCACATAGAGCAACTCATTAATGGCCAGCAAGAGAGGACCCAGCATCCTGCTTGGGAAGTTTTTGGGACCAGCCCATGCCCAATGAACCAACAGGTCTTCTTCCCATCTCACTTATTCAGAGCTGGGAGCAGTGAGAGGGAAGAACAGGACTGGTTTGGGTTTTTAACACCCTGTAATAACTTCCACATTCCACGTGGCATTTCCAGATCAGGTAAGTGGGGCCATCCTTATCCATCAGCTGCCAAATCATTCAATCCCTAAAATGCTGAATTAAAACAATGCCACAAAATATCATCCTGGAATCACACATAACATTATCCTGGATTTTCAAGTGCACTCTAGCAAGGGTGAAAAGTGTAAGGTGATCCAGAGCTGGGTGTCAAGCTCTGCCACAATAGAATTCAAAATAATTGTGCTGTTGTTTGACAGGCAGTAAAATTCATGGTGGTCTATTAAATCAATGGCAATGTAATGTGGAACACTGCAGATTAAAATGAAAAAAAAGGCAGAGTTCACAAAGGGAGGCCATTGGAAAGAATCCCTTTGGAGCTTCTAATAGGGTTGATTTGTGGCAGGAAAGGCTGATACATGCAAGACAGAATAGAGGGAAGGGAAAAAGAAACTGGGAGAGAGAAGCAGAAAGAGAAAAAGCAAAATAAATGTAAAATAGGAGATGAGTGAGGGGAAAAGGGGAATGAAATAATTGTAAAGAAAGTACTAACAAGTTGTTATCATATATAGATGCCTCATCCTTGGCACCTTTCACATCTTGTGCCTGTTTTGTCACAGCCAAGGGTTCCTTCTGCCAGCTCCTGGGCACAACCTGCTCCAGCTGCCAGGAAGAGACAGAAGGATTAAGGTCAGAAAATGAAATCTGCTTCTATTATCTTCAGCACAATTCATCCCAAAGGCGGGAAAACCCCTCCAATTTTGGAAAAGGAACTTAAAACACCTGTCTCAAAGCCAGGCTGAGGCACAGTGAGTGTAAAAGTGGTGTTGGAAGAGTATGACTTCCCATGGCTGGATGTATCTTCTCCTGGCTGGAGACAAGTTTCCAATCCCAATAAGCAACCCAGGGTGTTCACACTCTCAGGGCCAGTCAGGCATTACAGCCCCCTTGTGTCATTCCTATTTTAAAATGCAACAGGGACATCTTGTACCCAGGAATTCTGATGGGTCTAGAACCTGGAAATCCTTTTTCATTAGATCACAGTGGCTTCATGAGATTTTCCTTCCTGGTTCCAGGGAAGCAGCGGTGCCAAAGGCATTTGTGAACAGGAGTGTGGGTTTGTGCCTGAATGCATTACCTGGAGTGAGTGGGAGCCAAGCTTGGAGAAGGCTGTGCTGGCCATGAGGATCACAGAGTTTCATCTCCCAAGTGTAGCAGTAGAAGGATTTCCACTTCCTTAGAGAGTTGGTGCCTGTTCCATGACAGTGGCTGAACGGGAGAGAACTTTTCAAAGAGCCCTTTTGTCACGAATAAAGAGGCAAACAGTCCTGAGGGATTCAGGAGAGGCTGCTCCAGCAGTTAATTGCTGTCACTGTCAGCATCTTATTTTCCTTGGGAATTTATCATACTTCAGCCCACCCAGTGCCCCTGCTAGGAGCTCTCTGTTCAAGGATTTCAGTGGGAAGTGCTGTGTCCATGAGAGCAAAGGTGCCTCCAGTACCTGGTGCAGGTGTTGACATTGAGATACCACAGTCAAATTACCCTCTAGAGCTTCCTTTTGGTCTCCTGACTCCATCTCATTTGCAGGTATTTGCTGAACCCACAGCTTTTGATACTCTTATGCCCCCTCATAGTGTGTGCACACCATGTCTGAGTCCTGCCTCCCAACAAGGATCATCCCAGCTCCATTAGTGGAGATAATGTCCCTTATTTGCTGTAAATTGCTCTGCCAGGTATCACAAAACCCTCCATGTCTGGGGACAGCAAAAGGAAGGACACAAAAAATCCCTTCAAATCCAAAAATCCCTTCAAATTCAAAAATCCCTTTAAATTCACTGCCTCCTTTCAGAAATTTATATCTAAATTAAAACCTGCTGGAGCCCAACATTGCTTCCTAATCTTTCTTGCTATTTGATCTTGCATTTGATGGCATTGAAAAGTACATTGTTTGATTTGGGTCATTTTGGATCAATCAATACTTTTTACCAATTCATACAGCCTAGATGAATTCTATAAAGAATATGAATTCCATTTTTTTCTCTCCAACCAGAAAGGCACGGGCAGGAACTTCAGAGGTCCCAACCTTCCCATTCAAATATTTTTTCTTTCTCTAAATTACAGGACAATTTTACCAAATGGTTTTTAGGGGAAATCCTTCTGATGTGGGGTCTTAACCCAGGACACTGGGACAACCAAGGTTTGCCCCCTTTTCTGGAACAAACAGTCAAGGCAACAAAGATGAAGGAGATTTCTACAGCCTCTTTCAAAGAGTTGAAACCCTGGGCTGAAAGAGAAAGGCACCAGCTGGAGCTGCACAATGGTGTGAGCAAACCCTTCTTTGAACAGGCCTGAGTGTGCTCTCATCTCCAGTCTTGAGCTAAAACCAGGTGAAAGGCTGGGAGAGTTGGGATTGTTCAGCCTGGAGGAGAGAAGCTTCAGGATGACCTAATTGTGGCCTTCTGCTGCCTGAAGGAGCCAACAAGAAACCTGGAGAGAGAATATTTTCAAGGGATGGAGTGCCAGGCCAAGGGGAAAGGCTTCTCACTGCCAGAGGGCAGGGTTAGATGGGATATTGGGAAGGAATTCTTCACTGTGAGGCTGGTGAGGCCCTGGCACAGGGTGCCCAGAGCAGCTGTGGCTGCCCCTGGATCCCTGGAAGTGTCCAAGGCCGGGCTGGACAGGGCTTGGAGCAACCTGGGATAGTGGGAGGTGTCCCTGCCCATGGCAGGGGGTGGAATGAGATGAGCTTAAGAGCCCTTCCAACCCAAACCAGTAATTCTATGACTCATTATACTTTCAGCACAGGACTTCCAAAGAAACACAGTTTAATTCTAATTGTTGCATCCCATGATTTCAAATATTTGGTTTGCAAGACATTCTTTCAGACTTCTGCTGAAAGCAACCACCGTGCTTCAAATCTGTATGGCCCTTTTACCAAATTCCCTACAGATGAACCTTAAATCCTTCCAAAATTATAATTAACTTACCTGTGGGGACATGTCCAAAGAGGCCTCCACACAAAAGACACTTTGTCCTTCCACAAACCTCTCACCCATAGGCTAAAAAAAAAAAAATCAAGATTTCCATCAAATCCACGCTCAGCTTCTGCCAAGGGCTCTCAGGATCTGATGTTTCATTCAACTATGAATTCACTCTTCACCTCTTATTCTTTTCACTCTGAAGGACAAATCTCAAAGTTGTTCAGGTGAGTTTCCTTGGGCTTAGAGATGTGCAAGGCTTGTTATTTAAAATTTTATGTAAGTCTCAACATTACTCCCAAATAGACATATTTGGAATAAATACACTTGAAATACATTATCTGACTGCTACTATTTCCTTTGACCACCAATGAAAATGGAAATCTAGAGTTTCCAGCTTGTCAAAATAAAATTTAGAAGCAGTTCAAGGAAGGATTTTTTTTTTTCTTCTGCAATTGTTCAATCAGGACATCATGGACAAGGAAATACAGCTGGGTTGAAAAAATATGTCAAATATTTTTAGGATTAATAAATAGATGATAAATAGCTGCAGAATGAGAATTTGCCTATTTTGTAGTCTTGAAAATCAGTGGAATAACCCTCCTGGCAAAGCAGACAGGAGATGTATGGATGAAGGTATTAAAGATAACCAGATAGGAGCCACACAGCTCTGGTAACTGAGTCACTGTGTGAAGAGTCACTTGGGATTAGGTATTAGGAGTGTGCTGTGTCACCCCTACTAAAGCAGCAGTGTAACTATCCAAGGAATTTTGAAGAGACTTAACACTGTGGATTATAAAGTACTTCTACTTTTGTGTCTCTTTTTTTTTTTTTTGTAACTGCATTTTCAGGCATGCTTAATTATATCATGTTTAAAAGTCAGCCAAGTCTTGAAGTTACATTCCACAACAAAAAAAATTAGGAGTTTAGCAAATGAGTGTGCTGTCCTTTGGATCCCACTGCAAAGAATTCCTTTGGTTTGAACAGAGCTGTTGTCAGCTGAGAATCTGTCACTGGCTGGCAGTGTCCTTTCACCACCTATAAAACACAATTCATACAATAAACCCAGGTATTGCAGTGGTAATTAAAATCCAAAAGCAATTAGCCTTTTGTTTATTTCACTTGGGAACCGGACTAAAACCTAAATGAGAAAACCAAAATAAAAAAAATCTCCAGCTTAGGCATAGTCCCAGATGCCTGAGTGATGTCCTAATTAAGCTGTATTACAGCATCACAACATAAGCCTGCCCACGTATGAATGTATAGATGTATGTGTGTGCACTTCATTATGTGCTGCACAGCCCTGACAGCCTCAACAATTCATTCCCACCATCCCAGCAAGTGGCAATTGAGGATTGAAGCACCAGAGGGGAAAAAAAAAAGAAAAAAGTAACCTGCCTAAGGCTTTCCTAGAAGGACTTGGGAATGTGCACATTCATCTGTGAGAGTGTGCACATTCCAAAGGCTCTGGAGGCTCCTCTTGAGGGAGATTCCTGTAGGATTGCAGGTGTTGAGGTTAGAGGTGGCCAGGTTGTGCAGAATGAGGGGAGGATGTGTCCAGGCTTGAGCAGGGAATTGCCCACACAACCATCATCAATTGAAAAGGGTCTCTCCTTGCCTGAGATTTGTCCCTCCTGACCCACAAAGGAAGGTGGAAAATCCTGTCTTCAGACCCTCAGAGGTGACCCCACCAATGGAATTTTCTAGAATGGCCTGGATTGGAAGGGACCTTACAGCTCATCTCATGCCATCCCCTGTCATGGGCAGGGACACCTTCCACTATCCCAGGTTGCTCCAAGCCCTGGCCTTGGACACTTCCAGGGATGGGGCAGCCACAGCTTCTCTGGGCACCCTGTGCCAGGCCTCTTCACCCTCACAGGGGAGTGGGTTCAAAAGTCTTGGACATCATCATATGAAGAAACTCCAGTATTTTGGAGTCTGCTCCCAAAGAGTGTTGGTTTCGCCCTTCCAGAACCTTTTGAAGCTGGAGCAGACCAGGCTCCTGGCAGGAGTTGGAGTCATTCACAATTAGGTTCTGGCCATGGGTGCAATGTCTAAATAGAAACAAGACAGAAGGGCTGTTTTCCAACTGCAGCTGTGCAGACCTAGAAGCAGCAAAAAGGAAAATTAATTATTTCTGAAGGACACCAGGCCCAAAAACGCCTCTGGAAATGCTGTACCCAGCCTCAGACTAAATAATACATCGATGACATCAACTGCTTGACTGTGGAATTCAAAGTCACACAGAGAAATATTCCCATAAAAATAACACCCAGCCTCTTCCTTGTGCATTAATTAATATCAACCCCCTTGATTTGCATAACTGCACAGTCCACATGTGTGTGTCCACAAATTCACCTGGAAACATCTCCAGGAAAATGGCAGGATCAGTGTTTGCTGTCAGTCTGGAGCGAGGAGTAGCACCCAAATCCAGCAGCCAAAAGAGGAATAAAACTGGGGATTGTTAACCCTAACAGGAGCATTCAAGGTTTATATTTGTTATTTAGGTAGCTCAACTGCAGTGAATAAGTCACAAGTAAAGGGAACACCTTCAGTTTTACTTCATTCTTTCAGGACTTTTGCAGATGCCAAGCAAGGAAGGCACCAGTGATAAACCAGCTCTCCCATGGGAGAGATGGGAAGTTCTCAGTCCTTCCTGTTATGGCTGGGAAAGAAAGCAAGCTGAAAGTGTTGGACTCACCTGATTAACCTTCCCCAAAATAGCCACTAATGACCCTTTTAAAGGAGCTCCTCCCCACACAGCAGTTTGGGGACAGATATTTTTTTTGTGTGTGCTGGAACTACCCAACACCAAGGGATTACACACCCAGCCCAGTGACACCTGTGCCACACTAGTGGCTCCTCCAACGCTCCACTTTGCAGAGCAGACACTGCTGGAAAAGCACGTCATGTTATCAGCTCCAAGCCATTCTCAGGAGTTTGGCCCTCGTGCTCCAGCCCTTTCCATTCCCCAGCACCCTCTGCCTGTGGCAGGCATCCAAAACTGGCAGCAGCATTCAGAGGGAGAGCATCCATCTGGCTTTTCTGAGAGGGATTTCAACTGCTCAGATGCTTTCCAAGAAGTCTTTAGCAGCCCAAACACGCTTGACTCCCTGATTTTTATAGATGTGCCCCATCTACAGTTCCCACTTCCAGCCATTTTCCCTTCTCTGAGGGTACTGAAGGATCCTTCTTCATAACTCTATTCTCATACAATTACTTCGATGCTCATAATTTGTGTTGAAACCAAGCAGCTCTTTGTCCTATTTGTTATAATCCCTCCTGACACATCCTTCCACCTCTTTTCCTGTTTTCTTCCTGAGTTGCCCTTAAGCAGAGAGTTTTGGGATGCAGGAGCCAGCCCAGCTCTGAGCAGGACACCCATGTAAAGTGCCACAGAAGTCCTTTGCACCCTGAATTATTTTATGACTGGTATTAAATAAGTCTCAATCTCCATGTAACACCATCCAGTGAGAAAAAAATAAAGGTATTTTCCCTGAAAGGCTGGAGACTCTGTGTTTTTCCTGCCTCTCCTCAGTGATCAATCCCCCTTTTCTAATGCCAGGAGCATTTGAAGGCACAGGAGAAGCCACCAGCTATAACAAGAACATGCCTGGTGAAGCTTCCCCACCTCCCAGCCAGCTGGGAGCCCATGCAGCAGCTAAGCTCTATCCAGGGGTTTATGTGGAGCCTTTGCGCTCCATTTAGCTCACAGTGAACCTCCCAAAGGACATTTTCAGGGAATAAATGCACAGAGAGGTTCGTGCTTGCAATTCCATGAAGCCCAGTCTCAGGGATCTCACAGCACTATCTGCTACTCCCCATCCAGAGCTTTATTTTCACACTCTCTAAAAAGTCAAAAAAATTAGCATGAGCTTCCACCACCCATGAAAGAGTTAATCCAAATCACCTGGATGTGAGCAAAAAAAAATCCACCAAACTCCAAAAAGATCCCAGATATTACTGCAGCTTTTCCCTTTTCTGTTTCCTCCATCTTCCTCCACCTCCAAAACATTCATTTTGCTCTTCTCTTTGATGGAAGAACGAGCTCAAGCTGAGAAAGGGATAAAATAAACCCAAATAAAAAAATAAAGAAAATAAAAATAAATCCATAACAAACCCCTCTCAAATACTCACCCTTCAAAAGGATAAAATGGTTTCAATTTTGGGCTGTCTCGTTCACTTCCCTCCCCCCTCCCTCCCTAGGTGTATATCCATATCTGTAGATTTAGAGAGGGGTTTTTTTTAGTATTATTATTTAGTTAATATGAATTACAGGCCTCAAGCTGCCTCCCCTCTAAACCCAAAATGAAGCAGCTCTCTTTTTTCTCCCTTTTTTTTTTTTTTCCCCTCTTCTTTCCCCCTCACCAACACGATTTACATTCTCAATGTAATGTATTAAAAAGTTGACAGGGCCGAAAGGATTCACATGATGTCGGCTAAGAAACCCAATTTCCATGATGAATTGCCCGGAGCCCCTGAATCACAAACCATTTTTTCCGCTGCTCAGAAGTTGATTTTTTTTTTTTTTAAATCTTCTTAAAGCTTCTCTCCTAATCTTCGGCTAGAAGAGATGGGTGAAAGGATTTTTTTTTCTAAACTAAGGAAAGTATTAGCATCTTGGTTGTTGTGCATCAAATTTGAAAATGCAAGGTTAGTAATATTTCAAATCGGCTACGGTCCAAGCCACTTGATAAGTGTGCTTGCTGTCTCTGCCTGGCTCTCCCCCCTTCCCAAGTTTCTCTTGGCAGGAGCACGGCGCTACGGCAGCGGCCGCGTGCGCAAGTGTGCACCGGGCATGGGGTGGGCTGCTGGGAAGGGACAGCCACCCCCAACTCCACCTCTCCCTCCTCTCGCTTCCCACTTTTTCCAGCATGGGAGACCCATCCCCACAATCTGAGACGTGGCAGATCAAACAGCACCCAAAATTTTGGAAAGGAGCGCTGAGCTCTTCCCTGGGTGCTGGGATTGAATCCCATGCTAGGAAAGGACAGCCACCCTCAATTCCACCTCTCCCTCCTCTCACTTCCCACTTTTTCCAGCATGGGAGACCCATCCCCACAATCTGAGACGTGGCAGATCAAGCAGTACCCAAAAAATGCTCCTAAATGAGGTTTTCCTTTTGGGAAGGAGCGCTGAGCTCTTCCCTGGGTGCTGGGATTGAATCCTGTGCTAAAGGACAGCCACCCCCAACACCACCTCTCCCTCTTCTTGCTTCCCACTTTTTCCAGCAGGAGAGACCCTTCCCCACAATGTGAGATGTGGCAGATCAAGCAGCACCCAAAAAATGCTCCTAAATTAGGTTTTCCTTCTGGAAAGGAGCGCTGAGCTCTTCGCTGGGTGCTGGGATTGAATCCCGTGCTGGAGCAGTGTGTCCTGCAGGCACGCTGCTGTGAATATTTGTTTTTAAATGAACTCCTTCCCTCCACGGAGTTCCTGGGAAAAAAAATCCTGCAGAGAGGAAACGAGTCATTTTGCCCACTCTAATGAGCTATCCAGCCATTCCCAACAGCAAGGTCTTTAATGAGATTTCCCTCCCTGCTCCCTGCCTTTGCCAGCATATGAAAAACAGGAGGTGATCAAGGATTGACTCTGTGGATGAAGGGAAAGACAGTTTCTTCCCTCAGTGCTGCTGCTCTCAAACAGCAGCATTCCCATCTCTGTCATTTCTGGAGTGCTCCTGCTGCTTCCCCAGGCAGGAGGAAAACCTTGGCAGCCAGAGGATGGAAATGCTGCCCAAATGCTTGAGGCTCTTGGGAAATGGCTCGCACCCCTCGTGCCAGATCCAAACCCTGGGAAGATGAAGCAGCACGAACATTAAGGGCTCCCAGCAGCAAGTTCTGCGTACAAAGAGTGGGGTCAGGGACAGGACTGGCAGAGCAAGGCTTTTCCAAGGAATGAACTGCATTTCCCCTTTATTGTCCAAGACAAAAGGGATTTGAGGGACACTCAGAACACTGTTGGGATTTAGTAGAGGCCATCCCCTCAGGCCTAGCTTAGCAGAACAGTAGCTCACAAAGGTAGCCCCAGAATTTGTCCAGAAGACCCTGCACAGACCTGGGATGACCATCCAGGGCCATTAGAGCCAGCAGCATAACTACACAAAAAGGAGCACATCCTGCTCTCCACTGTCAATCTGCTCCCTTTTTAGTCTCCTTGCATCAGCAACGATCCCAAATTCCCCTGCCTTTGGGATACAAAGATGTTGTTAACCTGCTCCTGCAGTGCTGTCTCATTTTGGCCACAGCTCTCCACATCTTCCTCCCTCTGCACTCACAACCTCTTTTAGCTCTTCCCCTACATGCCTGAAGGCAGGGAGTCAATTGTATCCATAATTTTGCATATCAATTTCTCCCCATGTGAATTAAAAAACACTTCTGTTCTGCCAGAAGAGAAGCTGCCTCAAATGCCAGGTTTTTCTTGTGGGGAGTGGTTCTGTTACAGTGTTATTGGCAGGGAGGTACTGGAATGGGGTGAGTCTCATGACCTTGGTAGAGCTGCCACACGAGCCTCCACTTCCTCTGGGTCACAATTAGTCTTTCTCAGAACTGATTGCACCAGCCTATTTTTTTTTACTCCCCAAATCCCTCCCTGATCACCTCCAAGTCAGGATCAGCTCTGGGAGCAAAGCAGCCACCACCAGTGACCTCAGGGCATCACAGATTTACTACAGGTATTGGAAACAAGTCTGAGGACATGAGAGAGGCCATGGTAGCCTCTGGGATCCACCTGCAGTTGAGCAGGAGGAACTGGAATCAATGACCTTGGAGACCTCTGCTCATCACATGTTGAGTTGAGGAGCTGGAGAGGGAACGTGCAGCCACTCCTGTGTGCCAAGAGCATGGCCTCAGACCCTGCACTTCCTCATCAGCTGTCCTCCCACTTGCTCTGTAGATTTACTTTCCAAAGTGCTCCTCTCCCTTCAAATACCTGCCTTCTTCATGAGGAAAACTTCTCCTTTTCTCCCAAACCCAGCCTCTGTATTTCAGCACCCATTTCTACCCTTCAGCACCCAAATGCCTGGGTTTTGGAGGTCCATTCCTAGGGTATGTTGACAAGACTCTGGACTGAAGCATCCTGGAACCTCAAGCAAGCCCAGTTTTCTTTCCCAGGGTCAATGGTTGGACTCAATGATCTTGGAGGGGGTTTCCAGTCTCTCTGGGTTTGTTGGTCTCATGCAGAGCTGTAGGATCTCTGCCCAGCAATTGACTCAACCTCTTTCCCTGCTACCAACATTACAGGAAGGTGATCCTGAGGATTAGGTTCCAAAGATAACCCTGATATTCCTTTCTTCCAGGGGCAGAAGCTGATTTTAATGCACAGCTGCCCAGGTGTTGGGCAGGTCTTAAGGTCAGGAGTGTTATGAGCAATTCCAGCCCTTACAGGTTTAGGAAAACACAGGAATTCAGCAGCCAGGCTTGGGAACTGATCAAGCTGAGCTCCACTCCTGCAATCATGACGCTTCCCTGGATTTAGCACCAGGAGCATGCTTATGAAGCAGCAGCAGGAGAGCAGTGACCCCCTAGGCATCTCCAGGAGCTAATCCAGTCTCCTCAGGCTGATGAAGGCTCCCTCCTGTGCCCTGAGCTCCCAATCCTGCACAGTTCTGCCTCACAGAGGACTTGGGGGAGACTCCACGTCCCACTGAGCCCCCTGATCCCAGCACAGAGCTCACAGCACCCCCACACCCAGACAAGGGCATGAAAGAGCTGATGCACATCACACCAAGATGAGGCAGAGGCTGAGCTTGAGAGGATGGTCAGGACACCTAGAGAAGGTGAGAAACATCACCTGTGATTGCTGGAGCGTGGCAGACCCCATACACTGAAAGCATTTCATCATGAGACCTGTGTAACTTAAGGAGTTTCTCTGTGTATTCCAAGGGCTTGAGCAAATTATAACAGGCAAAAAAAAAAAAAAAAGCCCAGAGAGCTGACTCAAACAAAGTCACCAAAACTCCAGTTAGAGCAGGGAGAAGTATGGAAGAGTTTTTCTTAAAGGTAGTGTGTGTACTGCCATCTTTCAGGGAAGCTGTGCCTCCCACTATCCCGAGAGCCAAGCAGGTAAGTGCACATTCCCAGCACCCTGACAAGCTACAGAATCTCTTCAGAACATTTTTACCTCTATGGCTAAAACATATCCTGTGATTTTTTTATTATTTGCCTGCTCTCCACTCACCAAATCCTTGGAAGATCTTAAAAAAAAGCACAGCAGGAATCATCCTTCTCCAGACAACACAGATCTCAAATGGCCTCTGTTCCCCACAGGATTCACCAAAACTATCACATTTTGCATAACACATTCACAAAAAACAGCTGGATCATGAAAGCATGAGTGACACCATGTCTATGGGAGAAGTCAGGTCTCTCCATGTTTTAAACTAAGTAAGAGATATTTGGATTGGATATTAGCAAGAGATTCTTCCCTGTGAGGCAGGTGAGGCCCTTGCACAGGTTGTTCTGAGAAGCTGTGGCTTCCCCATCCCTGGAAGTGTCCAAGGCCAGGTTGGAGGGGTTTGGAGCAACTTGAGATAGTGAAAAGTGTCCCTGCCCATGGCAGGTGGGACTGGATAGGGTGATTTTTAAGGTCACTTCCAACCCAAATCATTCCATGATTTTATGGTTGGATGTCCAACTCAATTTGCTTCACACCCAAACTTTAAATTTAGTTGCATTCAGAGCATGTCCCATCTGGATTATGTTTTCATACATAAATTTCCAAGTGGTGGGAAACCCTTAGTTTGACAACCAGCAAGTGACACAAAGCAGGGTCATTCCAATGAGGTTGCACCTGTACCACACAGCAGCAAGCTCCACTACTGTCCAAGGTGGGATGAGCTGAGAGCCGAGGGTGATCCCAGGACAAGCAGTGCCCTCACCAACCTTGGCACAGCCCCTCAGTACCCACAGAGCCCACCCAGGGCTGGTAATGGACAGCTGACACAACAAGGGGTTGGACCAGCCCAAGGCCCATCCCAAGAGTCCCCTCAAAAGATGGGGCACAGACAAGCTCAACCCAACACACATTCCAGCCCAAGCCAGGAGAAAGGCAAGGCTGCAAACAAGCACACTTGCAGCAGAGCCTGTGCTGGGAGCAAACACCCAGGTCTGGGCTTAAATGGAGTTCCTGAGCCCATGGGCAGCTGGGGGTGTGTGGGGCAGGTTCCCAGGTGAACCTGCTCAGAGCAGCCAAGAGGCATCAGCACACTCAGGGCTCTGGCTTTATGCCAGGACTGTCCACAATACCAGGGCTGGCTCCCTTTTAAACAGCTTCTAAATCTATGAAAATGCATGGAGAGCATTGAAAAGTCTGAATTTCTTATAAAAAACACACCTGGGCACTGAGAGCTTGGAAGACCATCCTGCTTAAAAGTGTGGCACAGAAATGCCTCCTCCTTCCCAGGAGCCCAGGATCCTACCCACTTCTTGCCCTCCTTGCTATGACGGACAGGAAGACAAGGAAGGAGAATGTTTCCCAGCTCAGCCTCGGGCTGCTGGGGGAGCAGCAGGAGCCTCAGCCTCCTGTCCAGCCGTGCTGGCCGGCCGAGCTCCGAGGGTTCTCCGGGACCTCAGGCAGCTGCCGGTGACTGCAAAGACAGCAGCAGCCTCCAGTGGCCAGCTGGCAAACAGCACCAACGTGGCAGCCTGGACAGTGTCCCACACAAATGCCAGCGTGGCCTCGTGGCCGTGTCCCATGGCCAGCACCAGCGTGGTTTCATCCCCGGTGTCCCATGGCCTACACCATTGTGGCCCTGTGTCCAGTGTCCCATGGCCTACACAACTGTGGCCTTGTGTCCAGTGTCCCTCAGCCAGCACCAGAGTGGCATTATGGCAAGCATGGTTTCATCCCCAGTGTCCCATGGCCAACACCAGTGTGTCCAGTGTCCCCCAACCAGCACCAGAGCGGCATTATGGCCAGTGTGGTTTCATCCTCAACACCCCACAGCCAACGCCACGGTGGCCTTATGTCCAGTGTCCCACAGAAAGCACCAGAGTGGCATTATGGCCAGCGTGGTTTCGTCCCCAGTGTCCCATGGCAAATGCCACTGTGACCTTGCGTCCAGTGTCCCATGGCCTACCCCACTCTGGCCTTGTGTCCAGTGTCCCATGGCCTACACCACTCTGGCCTTGTGTCCAGCCCTCAGCCAGCACCAGAGTGGCTTTATGGCCACCATGGTTTCATCCCCAGTGTCCCATGGCCAACACCAGTGTGTCCAGTGTCCCCCAACCAGCACCAGAGTGGCATTATGGCCAGCATGGTTTCATCCCCAGTGTTCCATGGCCTACACCACTGTGGTCTTGTGTCCAGCTGTCTCACAGCGAAGATCAGTGTGGCCTCACACCCAACACTCATGTCCGAGGTCCCACGGCCATAACCAATGTGGCCTTGTGTCCTATGGCCAACACCAGCATGGTTTCATCCTCAGTGTCCCACTGCCAGCACCACTGTGGCCTCATGTCCAGTGTCCCATGGCCAATGCCAGTGTGGCCTCAGTCCTGATGTCCCACAGCCACCAGACATGGTCTCATGTCCAGCATGCCATGAAAATGCTCATGTGGCCTCGTGTCGGATCACCCACAGCCAACATCAGTGTGGCCCCACACAGCAAACACCACATCAGTGTGGTTTCATCCCCAGTGTCCCATGGTGAATTCCAGTTTGGCCTCACACCCAATGGCCCAAGGCCACTATCAGTGTGGCCTTGTGTCCAACATTCCCTGGTGAGCACCAGCGTGGCCCCATTCCTGACATCCTACAGCAAACACCAACATGGCCTCGCACCCCAAGCCCCACAGCAAACACAGGTGTGGCTGTGCACCCTGTGTCCTCCATGTGCCATGTCCCCACCATCCCTCCCCATCAGATCCAAGTCTACAGGGGCTCACAGTTGGCCCAAAGCCAGAAGGGTGTCAATCATTGAATCATGGAATCACTAAGGTTGGAAAAGCCCTCTGAGATTATCGTGTCCCAACTGTTCCCTCAGCTCTGCCAAAGCCACCACTGGCACATGTCCCTAGGTGCCACATCCACATGGCTTTTAAACCCCCTCAGGGATGGGCACTCCACCACTGCCCTGTGTTAATGTTCCAAGGCTGGACAACATTTCTGGGGATTAATTTTTCTGAACTAACCAATCCAAACCTTCCCTGGTGCAACCTGAGGCCTTTTCCTCTTGTCCTGTCACTTTTTTTCTGAGAGAAGAGACCAACACCCTGATTAAACCCTTTTTACCAAAAGAGCAGCTTTTTATGATGAAAGATGACTCTCAGTCTTCAGTGCCACTGTGTCACCAAGGCCCTCAGTGACCTTTTGACATTGCTGTGCCTGCTCCAGGTCCCCAGGTCTTCACCCTGGTTTTCCTTCTCTGCTGCACAGGGAACACCTTGCAGAGAAGGAGCCCACCCAGGTGCCTAGACAAGCTGCAAAAGAGGAGTGGATGAACTGTTTCCTTGTTGTCTGCTTTCCCCAAGTCCTTTGAAATAATCACAAACACAGCAATTATTGCAAAGATAAAATGCCAAGGATTACAGAATCCTCACAGGCAAAGCTCCCCATCAATTAACTAAACCAAGGCTTGCTGTAAAATATAATCCACTACAAGAAGCCACAGCAAGAGAGAATTAAATTTTTTTTTAAAGACATAACAAATAAATATTTGTGGAAGAAACTGATGGCAAGGAGAGAGGAGGGATTTTTGTCAGAGATCAGTATCATTTTGGGTGGTTGTATGTCACATGCAGGCACCAAAAATATTTCAGTGTGGAGCAAGCCAAGGCACAGTATGAGGTTTCAGGTGCAACTGAGGGACTTGGGGGTGTCGTGAGTTTTGGGGTAGCACACACAAAAAAGATGGGTCAGGGTTTTTAAAAGTAGTGCATAAAATTGGGGTACTCAGTCCGGTTTAGGGACACAGGGCTGGAATAACTCTCTGGGATCATCAAGTCCATGCTCCCTTATCCTCTCCTCACTCCCCATGTCAGCACAAACCTCACTTCTCTCCAGAGAGGGCTGAGTCTGGGGGATGGTGGAGGGGCTCCTCCCCAGGCCCCTGCTCTGCCCTCAGGAACTGATTGAAAGAATTGAAGCTGAAGTTTCTCCCAGTTCAGCCCCATTTCTCCCAGTATCATCATCCTCTTGGAACCAAATGAGCTGCCAACCACTCCAGTGCACCCTTCTGGGAGTAGAGGAAGCGGCACCCAAACCTCCTGCCACAACCACAGGCTGAGTGATTAATTACTATTTTAATTGAAGTTTTGCCTTGTAACTCTAGTCAGTAACTCAAACATCAATATCATGGAATCAGAGAATCATGGAATGGTTTGGAAGGAACATTAAAGCCCATCTCATCCCCTGCCATGGGCAGGGACACCTTCCACTATTCCAGGTAGCTCCAAGCCCCATCCAACCTGGCCTGTAGCAGTTCCAGGGGGAGATACTGACCTGAAGTGAGCATGTATCCTTCTGGAGAGCCCAAAACCAACACACTTGACCATGGTGAGCCCCACAGGGCTTTGGAGACGCATCCACTAAAAGCTGTGGGCTCCTGTGACACTTGGGATTGTACCTCTATGGAAGCCAGTCAGGGGTGGATGTGCCGCACAGCCTCAGCACCAGGTTGGCACCTGGAATAAGGATAATTGGCCCATCTGTGATGAAGTTTGGGGTTATGCCTCAGATAAGCCTCCCATTTCTCTTTCTTTTCCATTTCTCTGTCCTCTGCCAGTGCTGAGCACAAAAGCCCTCAGTACTGGGAGAGCCCTGGGCTCTCCAGGCAGTTACAGCCACATCCCAAACCTCCTCTTTGTCTATCTTTGGAAACCTCAAACTCTGCTGCTGCAGCAGAGACAAACCATAAGGGATAATCAAAAAGGTGAACAAAAAAGTTGGAAACACTCTTAAATGACAGCTCAGGCTGGAAATGTGAGCCTTCTATTTGTTTTTCTTTGTCGCCTGCCCTGAATATCCCTGCTAATTTTCTGACTATTGCTGGCATGTACAGAAGAATTGCTGATGACACATTTTCCTAACACACACATTACACAAAAGGAGATTATATTTTAGCCTCTTTTAGGGACTATAAAATCAGATTCATCCTAACGAAACAGCAAATAAAAAGGGGTTTCCCTTTTCTTCCTCAATCTCTTGGCATTTTTCCTCCTGTGGTTTTATTCCTCTCCTCCCCCCCTCCTCCTTCTCCCCGTTATCTGTGTTTCCTGCTCATTCCAACTTGATGACATGTTGCTGGGACAACTAAGTCTCGTAACCTTCTTAACTTTGCCATTGTTCTGCCTGGAGTGTATTTAGGAGGAGTGTTTTAATTTCTTTTCGAATGCAGAGCGCCTGCCCCGTCGGAAGATATTAGAAATCGGGAAAGGGGGGGGAGGAAGCTTTTCTTCTCTAAATGTCTGCTATTCAAATCATCTCTTTTTTTATTTCCTTTAAACCCATCATTTGTATGCTGTAGGTCGCTACTTTAAAACCCAGCTCGCTGTTGCTGAAAGGATCACCCGTATAATGATGTCATCCATATTCAGCTGGAATCTTGGCTCTGCTGGAGCCCAGCGCTTCCCTCCTCTCCCGCTGGAAGCTCAGCCGCAGGCTCCCCGCTGCTGCTCCGCGCTCACCTGGAATCTCCCAGCGGGAATGAGCGGGCTCGGATGGGTATTGGTATTACCAATATTGGGGACGGGACGTGCCTTGGCTTGTCTGGCCCCTTGGTGCTGAACTAAATAGCGGCAACGGTGGTGTTTCACCCCAGAGACACTTTTGGCCAGATGGATGTGTGGTGTTTCACCCCAGAGACGCTTTTGGCCAGATGGATGTGTGGTGTTTCACCCCAGAGACGCTTTTGGCCAGCTGGATGTTGCAGCTGGGTGCTTGGAGATGAGTCCAGCATGCGGGAGCTCTGGTGGTGGTGGGATGGAGCTTCTTCCCATGGAGGAGTCGCTCCTCACGCTCCATCGTTTCCCTCTGATGGAGAAGCTTTAAGGTGATGGTGAAGGAAAGGAGTCAGTTCTGATGGAGGGTTTTAATCCAGAGCTTTTATTCTGGCCCACAGGCCTCTGAATCCAGCAACAGCTCCAACAGAACTCCCCAAACTGCCTGGTTGCTGCTCCTTTTACCCAGGCAAGGGGAGGAGGGAAGGGGTAGGAAGCCACCAACCAGGTACAGGAGAGGAGGTCTCAAGGGACAAAGGGCACCTGGATGGCCCAGTGTCCCCCCAGGGGTAGAGGGCATCCTTTGAATCTGCCCAATCACTCAACACCCTTCTGGAATGCCAGGATTGACAGACAGTGCTTGGCAGGGGTCAGGATGGGGAAAGGAGGGGTGATTGACACACCTGGGAGGGATCATCAGGGGAGGAACGCAGGGTTCTGAGGTAAATCCTGAAATCACACTGCAACAGATGGGGATGGGGGAGGAAGGGTGTCCTGGCGGGAAGGGCATCATGCACACGGAAAAATGCCGTGATGTACAGATTATAGAGCAGGAAACAATAAAACACCTGGCTTGGAAACCATCCTGGTTGAAGGTACTTCCTTGGGGTCATACCACACAGGAGAAGCACCTGCTGTCACTGACATTGCAGGAGAGAGAGCTGGGGGTGATCACCTGGAGAAGAGAATATTCCAAGGAGAACTTAGAGCCCCTTCCAGTGCCTAAAAGGGCTTCAGGAGAGCTGGAGAAGGGTATTGGACAAGGGCCTGGAGAGACAGGACAAAGGGGAATGGCTTCCCACTGCCAGAGGGCAAGGTTAGATGGGGTATTGGGAAGGAATTCCTCCCTGTAAGGCTGGTGAGGCCCTGGCACAGGGTGCCCAGAGCAGCTGTGGCTGCCCCTGGATCCCTGGAAGTGTCCAAGGCCAGGCTGGATGAGGCTTGGAGCAACCTGGGACAGTGGAAGATGTCCTCATGGCAGGACATGGAATGGGATGAGCTTTAAGGTCCCAACCCAAACCATTCTGGGATTCTCTGACTGGGTCTGTTCTGGCTGTCCCAGCTCTGCCAGCCTGGGAAGAGCCAGGTTTCACACATGGAGCAATATCTCAAACCCACCTGGATGCCTCCTGCCCACTCTAGCTTGTCTTTATTAAAATCCTAATTGTACACATGTCGTGCACAAAATCCCCCAGCCCCTTCCATGTCAGACCTGATGTTTCTCTGACACACTCATTGTACCTGGATCAATGCTCTGTTAACAACTAATTGATCTTTTATTAACATATAATAACTTACTTATTAAATAGAAATTAAAGACTTAATTGCAACACTTAATCTAGAGTGGCTCAGTATATCACCCTCATAAGCATAATGTATAATTTAATTAATTGACAGAGCTGATAATAGCATGTCATCTGTCACCAGTTCTCCTGACCTGGGAGCTGGTTATGCAGCTGGAGGTGTTTGCCACGGATACAAACACAGGGATTCTCCCAGGAATGCTACCATGGGATTTGGGATATTCTGGCTCATTATGCCCAGCACAGACACCTGCAGGTGATCCCTCATGCCAAAATGCACTCAGGGAATGTGGCACTGGCCAGGGTCATAAATCCATTCTGAGGTTTATCTGTGGAGAAGGAGAAGGCTGATGGGATGAACCAGCTCACCCCCGTGCTCCCCAGTGCTGGTGGGGGAGGATGCAAGGACATGGCTGTGCTGCCTCTCTCCTCCCTCCAAGCAGAGATTTCTCTCCAAAAACAAGATTTGGGAAGCATCCCCCAAGTGGGGTGGTGGCCCCACATTCCTTGGACTAACCAAGCAGGGATTTATTTTCCCATTGGTCACTATTCCTTCTGTGCCAGCTAAAATTTGGGTCCACGCACCATTTTTCACAGCCAGGCACTTACATCCTGCTCCCCTTCCCCATCACTATCTCCCAGCAATAAAGAATTTCATTTTAAAAACTGAAAGATTTAATTTAAAAATACAAAATGGCAAAGGGAGGGTTTTTTAAATAAAAAAATAAAGGTAAAGAGATGATGGTTGGAACAAAATGTTCTAGAAGAAAGCTGTTCCCTTGGGGTTTCTTTTCTTTAAGCTTTGCATATTACAATTTGAAATTTTTGTAAAGAGATCCCCATTTTATATTCACACTGGTAGCCTGAATTTAAATATCTCTCTCACCTGAGATTAATACAGGCTTCACCCTGAATTACTTCCCAGCTCTGAAGTACAGCTCTGGAGAGCTCAACTCTCCACAAATTCACTTCTCTTTTAGAAGCATAAAAGCTTATGAAATATATGAAATATTAAAATAGCATGTGTGCCAGGGCAGAGAGGGGGAAGGGAAGGCTGGGTCAGTGCAGGGGGGCTCCTTTGATATGAAAACACACTTTTCCCTCAAATGAAACCACAGATCTCTTAGCACAGGACAAGAGCCCCATTAAACACTGGAGGCAAAGATTTGAGCCCACAGGATGATGCTTTTCTGTATTTTATTTAATTATTAAGCCCTGCAATCTGCATTGTGCGGGGCAGAAATCATCATTCCCCTCTGCAATAGAAAATATTGAGTTTCTCTGGAGCAAAACAAAGTATTCCCTGCAAACCAGGTTATAAACAAAGTTGTAAATGCTGGCTCCTTGTCAGGTCAACTCAATAATAACCGAATCCACCTGAAGGAGGGAAAATACCTTGTTTAGATGCTGAGCACCCATTAGCTGATTGCCACAGAAATCCAGCAGTTTGTAAAAGGATTTAACCCCTGAGGAGCTGTCAGGCTGGTGGGAGAGGCTGGCTGGCACAGCAGCAGGGTGGGCAGGGCAGGGCAGGGCAGGGCAGGAGGACATCCTGGTGCACCCACATGGATCTCCTCTCCTCCTGGGCTGTGGCATTCCCTGTCTGCTATCCTGGTTTTACAGACTGGAGGATTGTGGTGCTGTGAAAACCAGTCCCTGCTCACCCTGAGTTTCCTTTCATCTTCTGTATCTACAAAGAAATCAACTCCATCAAATTTGGAGGGAGGTGATCTTTTAAGTCCCTTCTAACCCAAACCATTTCATGAAAATTAAGCTGTTTTCTTCTCAAACACCTGCTGGTTCCCGGTAGCCCCTCTCACTGTCCCCATCTCTCCTTTTCCCCTCCTTGGTGTTTTTCCATGTCCTTTCCTCCCTGGCTGCCCCCACCAACCTGCACAGCCCAAAGCAGAAGCCCTGTCCCCAGCTGGCAGGGAGGACAGGAACCAAGACAGGTAGGGTGACACAAGGTGGGACCTCCTGGACACCCAATGCTGCTCAAATAAATTCTCAGGAGCTGGAAGTCCTGCAAATCCCTGTTTCCTCGTGAGCCATGAGTGGGAGATGGTGGAATCACAGTCACAGAATGGTTTGGGTTCGGAGGAATTTAAACTTCATCCAGTCCCACCCCTGCCATGGGCAGGGACACTTTCCACTATCCCAGGTTACTCCAAGCCCTGACCAACCTGGCCTTGGACACTTCCAGGGATCCAGGGGCAGCCACAGCTTCTCTGGCAGCTTCTTTGTGCATCTGCAGTGAGCACCAAGCCCAGGAAATGGTGGCCCATCTCCAACTTGGGACATCTTGGATGTCCCCAAGGCAAACATGGTCAAAGTCAACTGGACAGGCACATCTTGGGAGATGTCGTGATGTCAACACAAGGTTTGCTCTTGATAGGATAAGAAATAGTTTCAAGCTGAATCAGGGGAGGCTCAGGTTGGACATTGGGAAAGATTCTTTGTGGAAAGGGTTGTCCAGCCCTGGCACAACTGCCCAGGGCAGTGGTGGAGTCCCCATTCCTGGAGGGATTTAAAAGTCATGTGGATATGGCATTTGGGGACATGGGTTAAAGGTGGCTTTGGCAGCACTGGGGGAGCAGCTAGACTCGCTGATCTCACTGGCCTTTTCCAAGCTAAACCCTTCCATGATTCCATGATTCTACAGTGGTTTCTCTTTGCTGCAGCATTTCCCTGGTGCCCAATGATCCATGTGAGCTGTTCCTGGGGAAGGTCCCCAGTGCTGCGGCACAACGACTTCAGCGCAGCTGCTCCATTCTGCCAGCTGCAATAAATTCCTTTGCTGGTGCTGCTCGTCTGAATCGAATATAGTTTATTTCATTTTAAGAAGTCCTTTTTCTTTTTTTTTTTTTTTTCATTTCAGGAAAATGAATGTTAGAGCCAGATAAGAAACTATAGTCTGCTTTCAAGAAGGTTACAAGAAAACTGCATCTTGCATTACTAATCCTTTATCTTTCATGTTAACAAAAAGATTACTGACATATTTTTGAATGAAAGAAAATAAAATAGCAAACGCATCTAAAGAACTGTGTAACTTTCATGCAACACACAAATCGGTTGTTAAACGGGGCAAAAAAAAGGAGGAGAATGAAGGGAAAATTCATAATACATTTCCCTTTGTAAAGTGAGCAAATCAACTTTCTATAATAAGAGAAAACTAGTGGAGGACTAGAAGATGCTCCTTTCATGAGCAGAAAACCATGCTATTTTTGCCAGAGGCTGGATTCAGGCAGCAGAGGAAGAAATCTCCCTTGCCCAGGTTTTCCAGGGAGGGGATCAGGAGATGCCAACCCTGGCACAGCCATCCTGCTTCATCCCACAGCTCCTTCCAGCAGCTCTGGCTCCAAAGAGCTGTGGATCTGCCCAAACTCAGAGGTGGGGGAGCACATCCCACCACAGGGACATGTCCAGGATGTATAATCAAAGAGAGCCTGGATGGTGGCAGATGGAGCTCACAGCAACCCAGCCTAGTGGAAGGTGCCCCTGCCCATAGCACGTTGGAATGAGATGAGATTTAAGGTCCCCTTCCAACCCAAACCATTCTGGGATTCCATGATTCGATGATCTCTGTTCCCTGCACCAAATCCACCCGGGAGGAGCTCTCTGGTGCCTCTCTCCCAATCCTAGCCCTGATCCTCAGCCCTGCTTCTCCAGAAGAGAACGTCCCCCTGCCTTGGCACAGA
Organism: Calcarius lapponicus; assembly: GCA_039654755.1. NCBI lineage: Eukaryota > Metazoa > Chordata > Aves > Passeriformes > Fringillidae > Calcarius > Calcarius lapponicus. The sequence continues at coordinate 20,960,530 of CM077472.1, forward strand.
GTGGTTCATTAGGAAACCCATAATTGAATTCCCTGACCATTCAGTTCTAAAACCCCTTTGATCGAGAATTAGTTAATTACATTGGGCCCGGTCTATTCCTTGTCACAAATTTTGCCCATGTCCCCCAGATATGCGGCGGCAGGATCCGCTCCGCATTGTGTCCTTTGAAACGCATTTAGGAGCCTTTGAAGCTCTCCCCCCTTAATGACGCATTGTTCCTTAATAAGTTGCCTGTAACGTTTCCCCATTAGGAAATAGCTGTCTGCGGCTCGCTTGGGCTTCAATGAGGAATAATAATCCAAATGTAATTGATAATGTTGGAGAATAAACGGGGAGAGGCGCTACCTGGGGAATGGGCTGGAGCGGGGCGCAGGGGGAGAGCGGGGTCCCCGCAGCCTCCCCGCCACCGCCCGACCTTGGGCGCGCTCGCCCCGCCAGAAAATCCGTTTGACTTTGAGACAGGGGCTCGATCAGGACTCAGGGAGGCTGATAAGAGCCGGGGAGATCGCAGGTGGGGAGTCTGGGCAGCCGGCCCTGCCCCCAGCGCTCTGGCTCTCCGGGAAGGTGAGAGGAGATAAGGAGCATCTGGAAGCGTGGCAGCGCAGGAGGCAGATCGGGAGATAACGCTGAGATGGGCAGATCGCGCCGCGCTCGTCTCGCCAAGGACGGCCTTAATGAGGAGGGTGGGGGGCTCCGCAGAGGAAGGTGGGGACGACCCTTCCTTCTGCTCCTCTAAGACCAGAGCCCAGTTGTGCTCTCTCCAAGCAGCAGCAGCTCAACACAAACGCCGCATTCCCAAAAACAACACCCTTTTTTTCTAAGGTCGCACCCCGCAGCAGCAGCACCCCAAAAAACCCCCAGAGGTGCTTCCTGGGGTGTCAGGCCCTCCTGAGCATCCTGCATCCAGGCCATCTGCAGCTCCCAGCCACAGGGATTTGACCCTTCCTTTTGAAATAATTGTTGTTTTCTCCCCAAAAAGACGAGGTCTCAAGTGGGAATCTGCCAGGAGTGACTTCCCCCTGTGGCTCTGCAGATTCCCTGACCTGGCTGTGAGGACAGCTGTAGGATCACGCTCCTGACGTGGGACATTTTCCTTGATAAACGTCCCTGACACCAAAGAGTTTGGGAAAAAAAAAATGTTAAAAAGCTTAAAAACAATAGGGAGATGACCTGGATGTGTAGGAAATCCAGATGGGAATATCTGCCTAGCCAAACAGGAGCATGCAGGGAGCAGGAACAGAGAACAGGAGAGGAGCTCCTGCCCAAGCTCTGTCCCAGCTGGTCCAGCTGTGGCAGGAAGGTGGAAGGGGATGCTGTTCCCAACTCTTCCCTGCATCTTCCCCCCCACAGCCTGCCGTGGTTTTCTCTCTGAAGGGAGGAAGGGAGCCCGTGGGCTCTGCCAGCCCTAACCCAGCACATCCCTCCTGCCAGGGCGCAGGCAGAACCCACAGAAGGCTCCAGGCACGCGTGGAATTTGGTTTCCAAGAGAAACTGAGCTGGGCTCAGTAGCACAATTAACCAGGTGGAACATAATCGGGGCTGGGAATTCTCAGAGCTTTCCCTCCCAGCATCACCCACTGGAGGTGCTCAGCCATGCAGCGCTTTTCGTAAAAACTGACATCAAATCCAGAAAGTTTAAACAAAAGGGTTAAATATTTCCCTTTCCTTATCCATCCAACCCCAAAGCACTGAATTTAGGAGTTAGGAAAGCATCGGTTTGCTTTAACTCCTTACCAAAATAACCTTCAATTGCTGGTTTGCTCCTTCAGCAGCCGCCCCCAGCCCTGCTCCGGGCGCACGGTCCCCGCTCTTGCACATCCCTCTCTGCCTGTACATCCTCCTGCACATCCCTCCGCTTCCAGGTCGCTCTGCTTTGGAATCTGCTCCTGCCGCACATCCCTCGCAAGGTCTCGTCTCTTCCATTTGCTTCTATTGCCCTCTGCTGGGCTCTGGCTAAGGGAAGGATGGCGCCCCGAGAGTGCCCTCTCCCTCTTTCTCTCCTCTCCTGCCCTCTCCTCTCCTTTCCCTCAGCAATTCTAGGGGATCTCAGAGTCCCATTTGGGGTGCCAGTATCCCTCAAGGCCGTGCACACATCCTGGAGAAGCAGCTCCCTCTCACGGCACCACTCGCATGCTCACAGACACGACAGCCTGGCACCTCTGCGTGACAGGACGTGTGTGACAGTGGCCAGACACTGATGGAGTCTCCAGAACATCTGTGTGTGAGAAATGCAAACCAGCTCCATCTCTCCCCGCCCAGATTTGGGCCAGACTTTCTCCATGGTGTCTCGCGTTTTAGCTTTTCTATTTTCCAGATTCTGTGCTGCTTTAGTGTGTGGGTCTTCATATTAGGGGATGGTGAGCTCTCTTCACAGAGTAGGGAGACAAAACAATTCCTTCTCCAGGTGGGGACCAAGGACAAATGATCCAGATCTCAGGCCCAAGAGCACAAACAACATGGAATGAAGAGAGAAAAACAAGAAGGATGGGACTTGATGGAATAAAGCTGGAATTGGACAATGAACAGCAATATGCAAATGGAGCAGAACTTATGAAAGTGGGAGACCCTGTGACCAGTTGCGCATTTTGTGACCATTTTGGTTCATCTTGAGTGCAGCCCTGGCTGGGCTCTTGTGCTGCCCAAGATCCATTGAGGCCTTCTAAGAAATCCCTACTTTATTCTTTAACTCTGTCCAGCCTCCGTTCTAGATCAGCTTTCAAAAGGCATCACCCACAGGCTCAGAGCAGGGTGGAAGGAGCATCCTGAAACCACAGCTCAGCCAGGGCCAACAGGGAAGGCACAGGGTGAGTCACATATAAAACAGAGGAAAAACAACGCCTGGAAAGTGGTTTTGCCAAAACCAAAGTGGAGCCTGAAGTCATTTTCAAACTGCCCAGGCAGGGATTGAGGTGGAGGCTGAATCCTTCATTGAGACACTTGGGGTTCAGCGAGCAGATGGTGGGAAATGCAGGATCTGAAGTGGCAGGGCTCCAAGGGAACCAGGTGGCAATGCAGTGCTGCCCTGAGTCACAGAGTGATGGAGTGATAGAATCATAGACCATAGACCCATAGAATCATGGAATTGTGACATTTCAGAATTATAGAATTGCTTAAGTTGGAAAAGTCCCCTAAAAGCACCAATTGTTTCCTCAGCACTGCCATGCCCAACCCTAAACCAAAAATCAAGACAGTTTAAACAAAAGGATTAAACATCTCCTCTTCTTTCTCCATCCAACACCAAAACCATTAATTTTGCAGTTTTGAAAACATTGTTTTTCTTTAACTCCTACCAAAGTGGCCTTGAATTGCTCTGGTTTGCCACATCTCCATCCCTAAGTGCCACATCCACACACTTTTTGAGGATGGGAGGGAGGGACAGCAGCTCTCATCAGGAGTGATCTTTGCTGGCAGAACAAAGATCCATCAAGGTGCTTACACCCTGAGACCAAGGAGCATCAGCAACACCAATGGAAGACTCACAGAGCCCTGAGGACCTTGGTAAGAGGAGAGAAAATGGGAGCCTGGGCTGGTTGTGGTGGCCATGTCCCACCATGAGGGCCTGGGAGCAGTTTGGGAGGGGAGCAGAGCTGAGTTTGAGTGTCCCACTGGGACTGTGCAGTAAATTCCAGGCCAGATCCCAGAGATGTGCTGCTCCATCACAGTGACATCCATGCTCCACACTGGGCCACCACCAGCCAGCTCAGGAAAAGAACAAATTGGCAGCATTCAGAGGAATATTCTGTAGGCACACAGTTTGTGGTGATTGGGATGGGCTGAGCTTCAATGGGCACAGCTGTGAGCAGCAGGTGAGCAGCACTGACAGCAATGAGCCATGGAGTGCCCAGGGCCACTGACCAACCCCCAAAGGGAACAGAGGGCACACAGGTGCAGGGCATCAACAGGAGGGGATAAAAGGCTGGGCTAAAGAACAAGAAGGGCAGCCCCTTGCAGCCTTCTGATGAGGTAAGGTGTTACTCTGTATGGGTTGAAGCTTTCTGAAATTGTGTGGCGATAGTCTGTGTATCATGGCTGTCTCTACTTTGACAACATTCTTTGTTTCCAAGCATATAATTTCTGTCCTCTGGCAAAATAACACACACACACCCCCCTCAGCTTTTGCATTTTGTCAGACTGAACCCAAGATGGAAAAGGGAAGAAACTGGAGACCATTGGCCTTGGAGAACTGGGGAGATTTCAGCAGCAAAGGTGCTGTGGGGGCAGATTGAGGCTCCCCTGTCTGCCTCCAGAGCTGGAGGGAAGAGTTGGGCCAGCAAGGACAGGTCAAGGAGCAGGGGAAAGGACCAGGATGTCCTGGAATCCACTGGGGGTGACCAGCTCTGAAGGGGATGTTCTTTCCTCCTTCAGCACAGTGCCACTCCCACTATTGCCTCATCCCATGCAGACCTGCTTTCCCCAGCAGCTGGAGAAAAATTTTGGAGGAGAGTGACACAGAAAGGAAAAGAGGGAAAAATTACAGCAGGTCCTTGGGCACCAAGGGGATGGAAATGAAGGTGACTTCAAAATTTCCAAACCAGCCGGTGCCAGGCAGGCTGAGGAGGGGAGACAGACAGACAAACACCTGCCTGGAGGTCTCTGCTTCCAGAAGTCCTCACACACCCACCGGATTAGGGATGATGGAGGAGTGGAATGCCCTATACCAATTAATTCCCAAAGTGTAATTAACATCTGGGCCTGCTCCATGTGATCCCCAGCTGCTAATGAAGCATGGCACCGCTTTAATTCCTGCTACGCCACACCATCTTCTCATTAAATCCAGGAGCAGGTTCCATCACATTTCCCTTAGAGGGAAAAAGGGAGAGACAGAGAAATGGAGCAGGATTTGTCTCAATGAAATACGATAGATTAGAGTTTGCTGGATAAAGAAAGTAGGGATGGGGGGAGGGCATGGAATGGGAAATTTCGTAGGTGTGTGCACGCGGGCATCTGGAAATTCTCTCTCCCCATGACCTCTTTACACCCCATCCATCAGCCTGGGGTTGGCTTATTCCAAGCAGCAGAGCCTTTGCTCGTGTCTAACAGGCCCACCGGACACAATCTGCATGCCAATTACTGGAGCAGACCCCCTGATACTGGGGAATGGAAATTAGCTGTCAAGGAAAACCCGGCATCAGCACGGCTGCGCTCCCCGCTCATCTCCACAGGCACCCTGCTCTGCTGTGGCAGGGGAAAAATGGAAAAAGTCACCTGGAATAAGAATAAAATAAAAACTAATGATAAAAAACCACCCAAGTAGCAGTTTATTGTTATTTGTGTCAGTTGCAAATGTTGAGGACACAGCATTCACCCAAGGGCAAGAGCCTGTGTCACTGTGATATTTTATGAAAAATCCCTTTGCCAAGATTTCTTCTCCTGGCAAGGTGAGAAGCCTCAGCTTCTCCATGTTTTGCTTCTCTGGAATGTGATTTGGAGAATTGTTTTAACTTAATGACCAATCCCAGTCCAGCTGTGTCAGGACTCTGGTCAGTCACGAGTTTTTATTATTCGTTCTTGTCTAGCCTTGTGATGTCTCTTTCTGTTTCTTTAGTATAGTTTTAATATATTATTTCTTTTCATATAATAAAATAATAAATCAGCCTGAGAACTTGGAGTCCAATTCTCATCTCTCACCTCATCCTCGGGACCCACAACAAGCCTGGAGGACAAAGAGAAGGAGGGAAGACGTGGGATAATTGGGTTTGAAAAGTGGGGAGATCAGCAGTGAAAGGGAAGGACATGGGAAAATGTTACCTTAGGGGCAAACCAGATCCAGGTCTGGCTCCTCCAATGCTCTGGGGTGGATGCATACCAGCAACCACAGACCTGGAGCATCCCAAACCCATCCAGTGCAGGGCATGTGGGATGGGGACAGGGGGACATTCCCCAAAATCAGGGTGGGAAGTGGCTAGAAATGCACTGGGTGGAGCTCACCTACCTAGAGATTTTCCACCCACAACAGGGGCAGCAACAGGCTCACTGTCAAAAAAAAAAAATCCAGGAGCCAGGCTGTGCTCAAACTGCTGCCCTTTGCCAGGAGCCAGGGGGAAAAGGGGAGCTGGAGTTGAGGGATGGCTGGTCCTGGAGAAATATTATGGGGAAAAATACAGTGAAACCCAACTGTGTTGCTGGATCACCTGCATTCTGTTGATCCTGTTGATGGAGAGGAGTGGAGGAGGGATGAAAGTGGGTGAAGATGCATCACTGTTTGCAGGAAAGGCTGGAATGGGGCAGGGCGCTAAAGCAGGGAGAGGAAGAAGGGGAAGGCAACTCTTCAGCTCATCTTTGTGCTGGGGGAAGTCCAGGGGGTTGGACTTGGCAGCTCCTTCCCATTCCCCACCGGCAGCAGCTTTCCCAGGAGGTGGCAGCCCCGTGGCTTGACGAGCATCCCTTCCCCTGGCTCCCTGCTTTGTAATAACCTCATTCATCAGGGGAAAGAGACTGCAGAGCATGGCTGGGAGGGCTCTGCTTCCACCTCCAACCTCATTGTCCCAAAGCCCCTCAGCTCCATGTGCAGACAGGCTGCAGCTCCCAGGGGAAGAGTCCCCAGCCATCAGCTATTCCTGCCCGGGAGGCTGTGCCTGGGACCTGCCTCTCCTCTGGCAGCACTGGGCAAAATGGGAAGTTCCTGGTGGCAAACTGGGCTAACTGGGAGCCCCTCTACTCCCTGCACATCTCAGGTGTCCAGGGAGCTCTCCTTGCCCTTCAGCAGCCGCCTCCCAGAGGCACTCACTGCCTCTATCCCACACCCAGCCTGCTCTCCTGCCTCCAGCTCCCGGCTCCATGCAGTGCCCAGCCCCAGTTTAAGCAGCTGAATCCCTTGGTTCACACCTCCAGGGGACATCCTGTGCCTGACACGCTGGGCTGCCAGTGTCCCCAGCATTCCCCAAGGAGATTATGGCTGTCCCCCTCCCGCTCCATCTGGGATCTCCATTTTTTTCCCAGTCTTGGGAGGACAAACCCATCCAGTACCAGGACAGCAGTTGCCTGCTCAGGGTTTCCAGGAGGAGACATGGCACTGACAAAAACATTATCCCTTCTCCCAAACCACCATGGAGCAGCAACAGAGCAGGCAGGGACTCCACAGGGACATGACAGACCGAGCCACCCACAGCCACCACCGACAACTGGGAACCAGGGATGTGTGGTGCCACCGCTCCATAGGGATGGCCAAACGCTGGGGCACAAACTCCAGCTCGGGGATGGCTTTTTCCTAAAGGCTCAGAGGGGCAGGGAATGAGGAAGGGGGTGACAATGAGGCAGGGAAGGCAAATCCCGAGAATAAGCAGGACAAGGCGGAGCTGAGCGACTCAGTTGCTTTATTGGGGGGGATGTGGCAGCCCTGCGCGGGGCTGGCTCACTCGGAGATGCTGCGGAAGGACTGGACGGCGGGGCTGGCCGCGCCCCACTCCACGGGCTTGCGGTACTCCCCCTTGGGCAGCACGTACTGCCGGCCCCGGTAGTTGGGATGCTCGTAGAACACCCAGACGCCCTCCAGCACCCTGCAGGCGTGCACCTCACGCATGTGCCACTCCTCCATGATGGAGGGGCAGTCTTCGGTGGCTTCGAACATCTGCCCGCCAAAATCTCCCTTCTCAAACACCTGGATGTGGCCTCGGCCTCCACTTGGCTAGAAAAAAAAAAAAAAGGAGGAGGAGAGAAAATCATAGAGTCATGGAAAGGTTTGGGTTGGAAGGGATTTAAAGAATTTAAAGTTCTACCTCCCTGCCGTGGGTGGGTGTCGCAGACAACTTTCATGAAAAATCCTTTCCTTAGGATTTTTCCTCCTGGGAAGCTGAGAGGCCTCAGGAACAAAATGTAAACAATGATTATCTGCTGCTGTGGAATGCAACAGGTGCATCTGTGATTGGTCTCATGTGGTTGTTTGTAATTAATGGCCAATCACAGTCAGCTGGCTTGGACACAGAGCCCGAGCCACAAGCCTTTATTGTCATTCTTGCTGATTCTCTGCTATTCTTAGCTAGCCTTCTGATGAAACCTATTTTTCTATTCTTTTAGTATAGTTTTAATGTAATATATATCATAAAATAATAAATCAAGCCTTCTGAAACATGGAGTCAGATCCTCGTCTCTTCCCTTCTCCAAGAACCCCTGTGAACACGGTCACAGGTGGGCACACCTCCCACTATCCCAGGTTCCTCCAAGACCCATCCAACCTGGCCTTGGACACTTCCAAGGCAGCCACAGCGTCTCTGGGTGACTTCATTGGCAACCAGAGCATCGGATGGAGGCACTGACACATCCCATCTGACATGGGGGCAGTCCCACCAGGACTGGAAGCACTCCTTGCCCGAAGGCACCGCGGGATCCGCGCCTGATCTGCAGCTGCCCGGACATCTCTTCCCCCGCCTCCCCAGCCAAGCTCTGCAGGGTCTCAGGGTCTCCCCAGGGCAGGGGAAAGCCAGGGCCCGGTGGATATGCAGGATAAGGCTCCCACGTTTCATCCTGGTGGAGGAAGCTGTGCTGCTCTTGTGTCTTTCACGTGTTTTGGCTCCATAAGCCAGATCACTGCTCTGAATGGTGAAAACTCTCCTTGCCCCATGCAAAGGGATTTAGACCCAGCTTAAACAGGCTGAACAGGCTCAGAGGAGTGTTAGACTCCCAGGCAGAAAAACAAAAAACCTGGCTCAGTTGTGAGATCTGCTCCATGCAGTGGGAATTCACAGCCATGCTCCAAGTCAGCAACCCATGGATCACCAGAGTCTGCCCCACTACGGAAAAACCTCAGCAGCAGCAATCCACATTTCATCCACAATCCCAGTTTTAAAGGATGCTCCTCCCCATAGGGTTCCCAAAAGGATCATTCCCTCTGTTCCTTTCTCCCATCATCAGTTAGGAGGGGATGAGCACACCTCCTGTGCTCTCCTCACACCAGGAGGCACCTGGCTGCTCCAGGCATGGCCAAGGACGGCTCCAGGCATCCCTCCTGTTCCTGGGCACTCCAGGGCTGATACTGGGCTTGGTCTCTCCACACCCTGGCTTGCTAGAGAGGAAACTTCCCCTCATTCTAAATGTTCCTGAAAAATCTACTTTCCACTGTTACAGGCCTTGAGCCTGTTGGGTCAGTTGGTTACACATCAGGGAAAAGGCAAAAGGCAAACTTTGGAGCAACCTGCCTGGACACTGAAATCCCTAAAGGAACTTGCTGATGAAACTACCTATGGAAACTCACCCACACTCAAAGGGATCTGTGTCATGGACATGTTTTATGAAAAATCCTTTTGCTAGGATTTTTTCTCCTGAGAAGCTGAGGCGCCTCAGAAATGAAATGTAAGCAATAATTATCTGCTGCTGTGGAATGCAACAGGTGCATCTGTGATTGGTCTCATGTGGTTGTTTTTAATTAATGGCCAATCCCAGTCCAGCTGTCTCAGACTGTCTGGTCAGTCACAAGATTTTATTATCATTCCATTCCTTTCCTTTCAAGCCTTCTGATGAAATCCTTTCTTCTATTCTTTTAATATAATTTCAATAAAATATATAGATCATAAAATAATAAATCAGCCTTCTGAAACATGGGGTCAAGCTTCTTGTCTCTTCCCTCACCCTGGGACCCCTGTGAACACCACCACAGATCTGCCTTTTCCCACTGCAATCCAGACTGGGACACACTCACCTTCTCCCCACACCAAACACCTTGCTACTCCCAGAGGAGAACTGTGGGAGCAAACCCCTGCAGCCCCCTCTCTGTGGCTCCCCAGGAAGATGAACACCACGTTCTCCCCCCTGAAACCCTCCCAGGGTGGGATAAATGGCAGCATCCCCTGGCGAGGGGTGACACCTACGATCTGGATGTACTTGCAGGAGCCCAGGCGGTCGTTGAGGCCCATCCAGTGGTGGTAGTCAGGGTACTCCCCGTGGGTCAGCACGTACATGTTCCCAGCATAGTTGGGCCTCTCGTAGGCCACCCAGGTGCCTCCATCCACACGGATGGAGTTGCAGCGGCTCAGGTAGGTGTGGAAATCGGGGCAGTCGCTGTCGCACTCGTAGTAACGGCCCAGGAAGTTCTTGTCTTCATAGAAGGTGACCTGAAACGAGCAGAGGGGGCAGAGAGGGGAGGTTCCTCATCCAGAACTTCTCCATATTCCAGCCACATCACGGCAGGAAATATCTGAAAGCAGAGCCCTCGAGTGGGGCGTTCACATTCTCTGAAAAATCTCTTTGCCCAGGATTTTTCTCTTGGAAAGCTGAGAAGTCTTAGAGAAAAAGGAAAACAGTTCTTATCTCATTTGATTCTCCTGTGTTTTGCTCATCTGGAATGTGTTTGGAGATTGTTTACCCACAGCTAATTGTTTCATTGGATTCTGGTGAGTTGTTTTCACTCATTGGCCAACTGGGGCCAAACTGTGTTGAGACTCTGGAAAGAGTCACAAGTTTTCATTATTGTCTTTCTAGCATTCAGTAAGTATCCTTTCTGTATTATTTAGTACAGTTTAGTCTAGTATTCTTCAATATAATATAGTATCATAAAATAATAAATTAATCTTCTGAGAACATGGAGTCAGATTCATCGTTCCTCCTTTCATCGGGGCACCCCACAAATACAATACTTGAGATATCAGAAATCATCAAGCCCAGCCTTGGAACGGGACCAACTGCAGTCAGTCAGACTAATTCACCTGTCTGGCCCCAATGCCTCCAGCTGCCACCAGTGTTCTGCCCTTCCCAGACCTTTGTTCTGTCCCAGTCCAACACAACACTCCCACAGAGAAGTCCCTGTCCTTTTTCCAGAGAAACACCATCAAAGCAATTCCCTCCTGCTTTCTCTAGACCAGGAGTTACTAAATTATGGCTGGAGAGCTCTGAGAAGTCAATGGAATGTAGAAAGCAGGTTTCTGGGGACATGGGTGGGTCTGGCAGCACTGGGTTAGCAGTTGGACTCGATGCCTTCAGAGGACTTTTCCAGCTTTAACAATTCCATTATTTCCTTTATGTTGACATACCGAGTGTTTGCAGCGAGATCTTTACTGATCAGGGGGTGGAGAAGTCTCTTTCCTCCCAGCTCATGTCTTCCAGCCCATCCTTGTTCCCACCTGACCAACCCAAAACTTCCTTTCTCAAAACTCACTGCCCAAAGCTGAACACAGCTTTGCCCATGCCAGGAGACACTAAGGGAGCATTCCATGCTCATGGTGGGGAGCAGTTTTATGGATATCCAAGGACTGTATTTGCAGTTGCCTCGTTCTGCTTTGGTTGCTGCAAGTCCACAAAACCTCTGACAAATTCACGGCCCATCCCCACATTTCTTTCCCAAGAGCTGCTCTATGGGCAGGCTGCTGATCCCCAAGCACTTTATCCTTGATCACAGCCTGGCTTGAAATGATCTTTGGAGATGATGAGCAAATCCCATCCCTCCCATCCGAGGCATCACCCACACAGCCAGCCCTGGAGAGGAGACCCAGTTTTCTTCAAAAATCCCTTCATTAAAATATTGCCAAGCCCTAGACCAGACCAGTCCTTTTTCCAGCCCCATTTTTAGCTCCTTCCAGGTGACAATTACTTATCAAACGTTGCTCTTCTCCCAGAGGATTCCCAAGCCATCACATCTATCTTGACTACACCCCTTGCTTGCTCACAGCATCAGATGATCAAGAGAGAATCTTTCTGGCCACACCCAACATGCAGAGGTCCACAATCCATTTTTCCCATGTTTTTTTCCATAGTTTGATTATTAAGACACATCCCCACCTGCAGTACTTCACCTATAGTGCTTTGGCTACTGGTATTGATGTAACATCCCTGCTCTTCAAAAATAATTCATGGTCAGCGTTTCAACCCAAATCCAGGACAACTCTCTCACTTTTTATTTTTAATCATTTGTTTTGTGCTAAAAATTAAATTAGCCAGAGTTTTCCTGGAGCTGGTTGGTCAGTGTGTCCCACCAGCCTGACCAAGGATGTGGGGAGTCAGACTGATCATGCCAGACGATTCATGCTCTTGATTTTGTGGCCTGTAACTGGACATTTATTAGGATAATGCTATTTTCCTCTTAATTCCAAGGACTGATTTGCCATCACTAAGCAGTTGGTGCACACAAAACAACCTGTCCCCTAACATCCTGAGCAAGCTCTTCCCACCTTCAGTGGAGAGCTGGGAATCACTCTGACCTTTCCAGCAGTGAATGAGGGCTGTGAAAGGAGAGCACTGAAATGCCCAGCTCCTGCTTTCCCACTCTTGGGCAGTTAACCACACTGGCCAGGTCTTCCTGGCCACAACCCACTACCTTTTCCATGTCCTGCTTCTGGATCATTGCCCCTAAAGGTATCACCCAAAAAATCTGCCAGCCTGACCCAAAGGCAACACCAAAGTCTCTGCTCGCTGGATTTTGCAGTCATGCATCACCAGTCACCCTCTTCTTGAAGCCACAGCACCCCTGGAAAACCCTCTGCAGGGATTCATTTATTCCCAGTGTTGCATTATCCTCTGCTGGAATGGCTGATCCCTCTCTCCAACATCTGTCCCCAAGCTCTGATCCTGTCCCACTCCTGTCCTATATGGTTGATGATGATGAACTCTGCCCAATGTGGATCTGCTTTCTGGGCAGAGGGAACCTGGAAGAGTTCAGGGCCAGGTTGGACGGGGCTTGCAGCAACCTGAGATAGTGGATGGTGTCCCTGCCCATGGAAGGGGGTGGAATTGGATGGGCTTTAAGGTCCTTTCCTCAAACTGTTGTGGGATTCAGTGATGTTCCTTCCCCACCCAGCCTAACACAACCAAACAGGAGCCTGATATTTCCAGGGGGGAGTTTTCCCTGTATTTATAAAACCACAAAGCCAAAGAAATCCAAAGGCTTGGATATATATACACGTTAAGGATATGGCTGTTCCTAAGTCCAACATAAGTGCTGCTCCTTGATTTAATTTCAGAATTTAAGGGATCCTCCCCACCCGTTCTCCAGCACAGCCCTTCAGACACACCCTCAACTCCTTTCAGACCTTTGCTTCCCAGCTTTCCTGCATGGATTCAGGCTGATGTTTTCACCCATAGAATAATTAGAGATTCCAATTCCAGATTTGCAGCTTTGTTTCTGTCCCCTCTCATTTGCAGGGAAATCGCTTTCCTTCAGCCAAACTCTGCAGGAGCTCTGCTCCCAGCACTCCCCTGTTAACCTCTCCATGCCCAAACTTTGCCTTTTGGGGGTTACCAGGCACATACCACATTTGCCAGAGCAGATCTTCCTTGCAGGAATGTAAAACACTCACTTTGGTCACCTCACCTGAGTTATCACATATTTCTTTTCAACAGTAGCTTAGCTAGAAGGAAAATCATAAAAAATATCCAGTAATGCCTCCTCTGTCAGCAGTGATCCCTTTCCAGGGAGATCACTCACCGGGTTGTGAGAAATGGTGTTTAATTCCCTATTTTGCCCTTCTCTTCTCCCCAGAATGTGCTAAATAAGAACACAGCATACAGAACTAGGAGATAACTCCTCCTGGCCATCTTGCTGCCCCCCAGCAGTATATATTCCATTAATTCCCCATGGTACACTCCGAGGGGACACAGCTTTCAGCAGGGGAAAGGCAGAATGTGCTCAAGGCTTTCCAAGCTGACAGGAGACTCAAGGATGGAGCAGTTGCAGTTCCCCAGCACCTTTTTTAGGTTTATGTACAGAAAGTTTGCACCCTAGGATCCAGGAGCCACCAGCACACCCTCCTCAGCTTCCCAGCCCAACAGCCTGAGAGCCACAGAGCCGAAGGAGATGGAAAAGCCAGCACCAGACCTCCCATGGCATTGCCCAGAGCCCCCAAACCCACTGTGCTTCCAAAGCCCCTGGGGTCTCACAGCCTCCACAAGCTGAAAGGAACCCAGCCCAAAAGCTAAACTCAGATGAAGCTCTTCCTGCAGCCTCCTAAGAGTGTTTGGTATTCCACAGGGGGACACTGGCCCAAGTCCCCACTCTCCTCTCCTTTCCTTTCCCAGCTGTTTCTCCCTGCCCAGTCTCAGACCCAATACAAGTTCTGTGGGATCATCCAGCTCAGCTCTGCTAAACCCAAGCCTGAGGAGCTGGATCCCCACCTGAGACGTCTCTCCAGCTGAAGCTCAGCTTCCCAGCCTACCTCCTTCTCTGATTTCAGTTCATCCCTGCCGACTGCACCGAACCCCAAGGCCGGTGTGCATCATCCCTCAGGGAACACTATTCCCTTTGGTGCCATGGCCATCCACGGAGCCTTTCTGTCCCAGCACACCCTCTGCTCCACCATGGAAAAGGGAAGTGGCAGCTCTGCTGGTGCTGGCAGTCAGGCTCTCTCCAAGGGACCTTTCCATGAGACCCTGGTCTGCAAGCGCAGTGATTCCCAGCTGGCACAGCCCCTCCACCCCCAATGCACAAGGCAGCACACCCTGCTGATTTAGAACCATTTCAAAATGCCTCCTCACCAGTCACTGCGCTTGACTCCATCCTCTGGCAGAGCCACACCTAGAGGAACCAGCCAAAATCTGGGAAAATACCTGGGAGGGCTCAGCTCCAGCTTCCCTCCACATGAAGAGGGATTTCAAGCATCTCCCCCTGCCCATACGCTGACAGAGGGGGAAGCTGTCAGCAGAACAAAAAAAAAAAAAACAACAAAGTTTCTCCACAATTCATCCCTGCAAAATTCTGCACTTTTAGCCAAAATCATGAATATACACTGCAAACAAACTTACCTTGGTTCCAGCTCTGGACATTTTCCGTTCCAGCCAAGCTCCCCTGTGCCGGAGGAATGTCAGCAGCTGTTACAAACAGCCAGGATCCGAGGTGCCCTTTTTATAATGGGCTTGTTTTAAACCAGACAGCCGCTTTGTCATGAGAATAGGATCCAAAAATTGAGTCAGTGATTCTGAGGCTATAGCCGATTTCCAGAAAAGCAAACAGGATTATGGAATAAAGGAAGGCTTCGCCATCCTCCCTTTGTTGCCATTTGCTGAGTCAGAACACCAAAACTCTGCCAAATGCACTCAAAACACGCAGCCCCCTGCCAAGGACAAGTGGTAATTTGGCTGCTCCCTCCCTTCCAAGCTTGTTAAACAAGAAGGAATCCTTGTTGGCTCTTAGAGACCCACCCCATTTGTAAGGAGGGCACATGGTATTCATCAGGGAATGTTCTGGTGCAGTGAAGGATGCAGTTAAGGAATGACAAACAAGTGCTCAGAGCAGACATCAGAGGATTGCAAAGACCAGCTCTGCATTGAAAGCTCTCAATGGAGACATCTGTGCAGCAAAGAGGCAGCAGATCTTCCTCAGCTGGAGCCACACCACCCCAAATACCTCCTGACATAGAGGGAAAGAAGGATGTATGGCCACCTCCCCACTCCCCACAAAGTGAGTGATTTCACACATCAAACGATGCCCAGATTTCTGTTGTCTCTTCAAGTGTCACAAATTCAACCCCAGCTCTCAGCCCAGCACCTGAGGTTGGAGCAGAGGAGTTTTCCCTTCGGCCACACTCCGGCCCTGGGAGAGGGGAGGCCGAGGATCACTGGCTTCCACAGCCACCCCCCCGCCAGTGCATTATGAAAAACCACCTCTGCAGCTATTCAGTGCCCCAGCCCAAAGGCTTAGTGAGACAAAGGGACATGAATTTGGCACAGCAGCGCCCGAAACACGCAGCCCCTCTTTCAAATCTGTCAGGACAAGCACTCTCGCAACAGCAGCTCTGTAAATGCAGGCAGATGGGAGAGCCTGGGGCACACACAATCAGCAGCTGCTCCTCTTCCCATTTTAGGAGCCTTGAATCACCCAGAGCTGTTGCTCTCACTGAGGCCACTTGGATTGATTTCGTTTTTAACTCCTGAAGATCACAGTTCAAGCACAAGCTGGGTTCTATCAGCACATTCACAGCTCAAAGCTGTGGTCACTTTGCACATCCCCTCCTTTAGAGGCTGGTTAAATATAATAAACTCATCTTATATAAATAGAATAAATATAATAAACTCACCTCACCTGCCTGCCCAGGAGACCTTCAGAGGAATTTTGAGGCTGTGCACTCGAGAGCACTGTGCCTTCCCCCACTCTCAGCTTGGAGAGCTCTTCCCAAGGCACCACCAGCTGCTGCCTCCACTCACCCATGCAATGCCTTTGCCTGTTTTCCAAGCTTATTTAAGTGCTCAGCTATGAGCACATCTCCCCAAAACACATCCCACCAGCACATGAGAATGGTGCTTATTCAAGCTGATAATCTTTATGAAAATTATGAGAGATTGGAATAGGGCTGGTTTCAAAACTTTGTGCCAGGGCAGCCTTCAGCTGCATGGCTGAAGTTTACAGGAGTTTTGCTTTCAGCCTGGCAGGACTTACATTCTTTTTTTGCCCCACTTTCCCCATAAATTAGGAGTTTCTCTCTCTAACAGGTTCACATTTCATTAAAAGATACTGTGTCCCCCTAAGACCAATTGTACAGGTAAAACCCCTTCCCCAGAACATGTGCCAGGTTTATCCAACAAATCTGGTTTATTGACATTTGTCAAACGATGCAACCATATACAAAAATTAATCTTCTAAAAGTGCCATCTTCATATAAAAAAAAAACTGCTTGATATCATTCATAAAAAATTAAACTATTTTTTTCACATTTATTAAAACAGCACCACTGGTTTGTACCGTGAGGATGCCCAGGGCCTGCATCCAGCTTTGTCCTAGGAAAGCTGGTGTGCTGGACACCATGGACACTAACTGCTGTGACAGCTCTGCAACAAGGCACACTTCATCTTCCCCCAGTGCCAGGCACCTCTCAGTCACCAACAGCATGGCTACAGCACATTCATTGGAAAGCAGCAATGCTCAGGAATCCTACAGCAGCCAGGCAGTCCCATCCACACCAGGGCTGGCTGTCAGATCCAGTGGGTGCAGGTGGGATGGCACAAAGTATTAATGAGAACTGGGCTGAGTGGATCACTGGCTGCTCCCAGAGCTCTGGAACAAAATAAAAGGAGACAATGTTACTTCTAACACCAGCAAAGAAAAAGGAATTAAAAAGCTAAATCAAAAATAAAACAACTTTCTAATGGTTTGAACCATGCCATGGCAGAAGAGCACAATAAGGGCAGGTCACCAGCTCCTAAACCACCTCTGCTTGGGAAGAGTAAGTGAGAATTATCCAAAGTCTGACTGTAAGGACTACCCAAAGTCTCATGAAAGAACAACCCAAAGTCTCACTCAAGTCTCTTTAGCAAAAAGTGAGATGAGTAGACATCAATGCACAGAGTTTCTTTGAGAGAGCAGCTATTCCAATCAGTTTTATATCACATTATGTGCAATTTGCCCACCTGCCTTACAGATGCCTCCAACAAATCAAACTTAGCAGCAAGGCCATGCTGAGGACACAGATTTCAGCTGAGAATGGGTTTTGGCAGGAAAGTAAGAACTAAACCCAAATGCCAGGCTCTTGTGAGAACATTCCCTCAGACTCCCGCTTCTCCCACCTCTGCCTTGGCTGTGCATACCAACATGGGACAGCTCCTGGGGGGAGAGAAGAAGCAAGAGAAGGAGGCCTTTTACTCACCTCCCTTTCCTCCTGCTGCCCAGGAATGTTATCCTGGCCAGGAATGTTATCCTGCTGCCTGCTTGGAGCCCGGGGCAGGAGGGACCAGGCTGTCCAGCTGCTGCCTGTTCCCCGTCTGAACCAGCCACTCATAGAATTTGTTTTCTACCACAGCCTGGAACTGTTTCCTCTGATCCCTGAAACAGACAAAGCAGCAGGGAAATATGGAAAAATCACATTTATTCACAGTATTATACTTCTACCACGTCTTCACTATCCAAACAAGCCTCCAGATGGATCAGGAAGAGCCAGGCTTGGTTCCTGAACCTTGCAGAGACAGCCAGAAAAGGTTTTTACCACGTGAATGTGATGATAATGAACCCCAAAGGCAGAACCTGGAGCACCTGGAGAAGTCATACCAAATTCTCCATCCCACCACCACAACCACCCTGCTCCAGGGCTGCCTCCACTTTCCCCTCAGGGCACAGCTGAAAAACTGTCTGAAAAGGAAGACTAAAATTAGCAACCAGTGGTTAAGCACTAAGGACACAAAATTCTGTTCTGACAGCACCAGAGAGGATGGAGATCAAGAAAAAAAAAATGCAATAAACACACCTCACATCATTTTCTGTTTTGGCAAGCCTAACAGGGTGGGCCACTCAGCTCAGGCTAACTGGCACTGGTCAGATGCCCCAAAGCATCTCCAGAACAGCATCCCAGCCCTCTGGGATCAGCTCACATCTGGAATTTCTTAAGCCAAAGGTGGCACAGGCGTTGAGTAGCTCCTGATGGACTTTTTCAAGTAGTTTACATAATTCATTTCTGAACAGCAATGAAACATGAACATTTTTCAGTATTCTGGAGATTTGATGTGAGTTTGCTTTGAACCCATTCCTAATTTGATGTGCTGACCCCATTCTGTACTGGGAAAAGCAGGAAACCAGTTCCAGAGGAAACCACAAAGGTGATCAGAGGGATGGAGCACCCCTCCTCTAAGGAAAAGCTGGAAGATTTGGAATTGTTGAGCCTGGAGAAGAGAAGCTTTGGGGTGAAATCACTGTGGCCTTCCAGTGCCTGAAGGAGCTACAAGAAACATGGAGAGAGACTCTTTGCAAGAGCCTGAAGTGCCAGCACAAGGGGGAATGGCTTCCTACTTTCAGAGAGCAGGGTCAGATGGGATACTGGGAAGGAATTCTTCCCTGTGAGGGTGCTGAGACCCTGGCACAGGGTGCCCAGAGCAGCTGTGACTGCTCCTGGATCCCTCAACTGCTCAAGGCCAGGTTGGACAGGGCTTGGAGCAACCTGGGACAGTGGAAGGTGTCCCTGCCCATGGCAGAGGGGGGAATCTGGTTGGGTTTTTAAGGTTCCTTCCAATTCAGGCCGTTCTATTCAGTTTTGTCCCACTCACCCTCAGACAGGCTCCATGTATCCACACACTTTTTTCAAGTTAAGGCTGCTGTCGGTATGTTCTCTTCCATTTGAGCCATTCCCCACAAAGCAGGGTTTTGGAACACAAACAACCCAAATTCCTCCCCAGTGAACACAAAGGCAGCCACTTCTTTCTTCCCTTGTGGATTTATCTTCTCCAAGAGCTTTTTCTCTACCTTGATCTGCTACTGACCCTGAAAGACTTTCTGTCTGATACGCTCAGAGAAATGAATAAACAGGATTTTATGCTTTTGCAAGTTGTTCCTCAAGCTGTCTTCTTGGTCCTGTCTTACGGGGGTTTTACTTTCAGCCTGGCAGGATTTACATTCTTTTTTTGCCCCACTTTCCTCAATCAGACAACTTCAACTTCTTGAAAGATGTCTTCTTATTTCTAACACTCTCTTTCACCTCCCCGCTCGAGCACAGCAGCTTTTTTCTTTCTACAAGCTTGATATCCTGTTTGCTCTAAGCTTCCTACTTGTCTCCCTTCTTGTTTCCCTGCCTGCAGGAGACAACAGACATTTTCCACTGTCAGCTGCCCACTTTCTTTTTAACAAGCTTCTAAACTTGCCAGAATTTCCCCCCTTTTATGGAATAAGCAGCGAGCTCTTGCCTCCTGTGACTGCAGCAGATGATGGCAAATCTAAGCACATCAATCCCTATTTCCCCACATTTCTTTCACAGGAAGGTTCTGACAGGCAAACTCCTTCCCAAAACTGTGCAGGGAAGCAGCAGCCTGGGAAGAACAACAGACGCTTGAAATGGGGTTTTATCCCCATTCTGTGCTTGCCAAGGAAGCTGGGCAGAGGATTCCATGTGATCTGCTCCAGAGGAATTTCAAAGCTACTGCCCAAAGCTGATCTGCTGCAATGATGCACATGCACATTCCCAGCTCAGCTCAGCAAGGGCTGGGACAGCCCTTTACAGCTTCAATCCAAGGGGAAGGCTGGGCTAAGGGGGACCCCAGGCAGCTCAGGGTGCACCCCTAGCCCTGGCCCAATCCACTGCCAGGGTGGATCCCTCAGCTCAGCAGCATCTGGGAGTGCTTTTCCTGGAGTCTCACAAGCTGGGAAAATGCAGCCATGAGAAAGCACCTCCTCAGGAGCAGAGGGAGGGGACTGTCCCCCTTCACTCCACTTGGTGAGGCCCCACCTGCAGAGCTGCCTTCAGCTCTGGGATACCCAGCACAACAAGGATGTGCTGCTGCTGGGATCCAGAGGAGGCCATGGAGGTGTTCCAGGGGCTGGAGCCAGGCTGGGAGATCTGGGGGTGTTCACCTGGAGAAGAGAAGGCTCCAGGGAGACATCACAGCACCTTCCAGTGCTCCAGGAGAGCTGGAGAGGGACTTTGGAGAAGGGACTGGAGTGACAGGACATAGGGGAATGGCTTCCCACTGCCAGAGGGCAGGGCTAGATGGGGTATTGGGAAGAAATTCTTCCCTGTGAGGGTGGTGAGGCCCTGGCACAGGTTGCCCAGAGAAGCTGTGGCTGCTCCATCCCTGAACTGTTCAAGGCCAGGTTGGACAGGGCTTGGAGCAACCTGGGCTAGTGGAAGGTGTTCCACAGCAGGGAGTGGAACAAGATGAGCTTTAAGGTCCCTTCCAACCCAAGGCATTTTGGAATTCTACAGCTCTGAGCTATGCCTGTGAGCGTTTGCCTTCCCACATCACCAAGCAGAATCCCAGGATTGCTAATTACTAAATGCTCTAGGACTGGCCTGCAAGACATGGTTCACACAACCCAAGCCATCCTTAAAGGATTCCTGTGGAAATCCCCATCAAACAACCCTCCGTCCATGTGGCTGAGCTCTGCCCTTCCTGGGGGACACTCACCTGCTCAGCCCTGCCTCCTTCACCATGCGCTGCCACACCTGCACCTTCTGCTCCCGCTTCCTCAGCACCTCCTGGTACTCCTGGGGAAGCCCCCCTGGGGTCTCTGTGGTGTCTCCTTCCATCTCAAAGGGAATCACAAAGGTGTAGAAGTCTGAGGGCGGCAGGAGCCGGAAGACACTGGTGTCACCACTGTCCCTGCACACCAGCATGGGGCTGTCCCAGTAGTTTGGTAGAGTGGCCAAGCCCACCTGAGCCATGTGGTCTTCCAGCATGGGATAATGGGTGTGGAAAGGGGCAAAGGTGACTTCCTGGTTCCCTGAGAGGATGAGGGGCTGCGTGGGTGTGAGGGTGTGGAAAGTACAGCCCTTGGTGGACGAAAGGGACAAGCGGTGGCAAATGGCGATGACCTTGACGTTGTCACAGCTCTGGACGTGCACTGATATCTCCACAGGGCCCAGGACAAAGGTGCTGTTCCGGCACTTCTCGATGGTCACAGATCTGCCAAGGAAACACAGAACCATGAGGGTTGGAAGGAATCTCCATCCAGCCCAAGGCAGGGTCACTGTCACAGATGTATTTTATGAAAAATCCTTTTGCCAGGATTGTTCGCAGGGGTCCCAGGATGAGGGAAGAGACGAGGATCTGACTCCATGTTTCAGAAAGCTGATTTATTATTTTATGATATATATATTATTAAAACTATACTAAAAGAGTAGAAGAAATTATTTCATTAGAAGGCTAGCAAGGAAAGCAAAAGAATGGAATGATAACAAAATCTTGCCACTGACCAGAGAGACCAAGACAGCTGGGCTGTGATTGGCCATTAATTAGAAACAACCACATGAGCCCAATCACAGATGCACCTGTTGCATTCCACAGCAGCAGATAATCATTGTTTACAGTTTGTTCCTGAGGCCTCTCAGCTTCTCAGGAGAAAAAATCCTAAGGAAAGGATTCTTCATAAAACATGTCTGTGACACAGGATTTTTCTCTGGTCAGTCACAAGATTTTATTATCATTCCTTTTCTTTCCTTTGCTAGCCTTCTGATGAAATCCTTTTCTCTCTATTCTTTTAGTGTAGTTTTACTATATCATTTTCTTTTAATATAATATATATCATAAAATAATAAATCAGCCTTCTGAAACATGGAGTCAAGATTCTTACCTCTTCCCTCATCCTGGGACCCCTGTGAACACCATCACAGGGTCACCTGCAGCAGGTGACACAGGAACATGCCCAGGTGGGTTTGGGATGTCTCCAGAGAGCGAGACTCCACCTCTTCCCTGGGCACCTGCAATGGAAGGAAGTTCCTCCTCATGTTGAGGTGAAACTTGTTGTGTTTTAGTTTATGACCATTGCTCCCTATCCTGTCACTGGCACTGCTGAGCAAAGCCTGGCACCACCTGGAGATTTCTGTATGGATTGATGGGATCCCACCTCAGTCTGGTCTTCTCCAGACTAACCAGGCCCAGATGCTCCATTCCCTTCATCATCTCTGTACCACCCACTGGAGCCTCTCAGGAGCTCCTTGTCCCTCCTGAGGAACCCAGAGCTGAACAGAGCACTCCAGCTGCGCCTCACAGGGCTGAGCAGAGGGGCAGCAGCACTCCCTGACCTACTGGGAATGCTCTTCCTAACACCCCCCAGGATGCCACTGGCCTCCTGGCCCCCAGGACACCCTCATGGTCAGCCAGGAGAAGCCAAACTCACCGCAGAGGGGACAGGAGGTAAATGAAGGACTCGTTGCAGCGATAGATTCTGACGTGAGCCCCCACCAGGGTGTCTGAGCTCTTGGCCAGGGTCTGCCTGTACACGTGGTTCATGACCACCAGGGGGGACACCTCTGGCACCACCCGGGCACTGCAGGCAATCCTGGCTCTCCCAGCTGCTCCTTCCACTGCAAAACAAAGCCCACAGGAGTTCTGGGTGCAGCAATCCCTCAGGAAAACAATCAGCCCCAAAGTTCAAGGATGGTACATCCCACAGCAGTCACACCATCCCTGATGCCTCCTGGGCAGGTCAGCAGCACAAGGCACCAGAAATTTCAGAAGCTGAGAGACACTGAAGGATCAAAACCACTTCAAGATTACTTAGGAAAAGTCAAAGCCTCCCACAAGCTCTAGAATCTCCAGTTCCACAAGCCTGTTGCTGAACACAAGACTCAGCTTAGCAAGAAGATCCTGAGGGCGAGTTTTAAGCAGGAACTGTGTGTTTTAAAAAGAGAAATGCTCCCTCTAGGACACAATCCTTAAGCCCTTCCCTATCCTCCCTAACCATCTGCCCCTCCTGGGATCCTGCAGTCAAGGAAACAAAACATTGAGTTAAATTCCTTGTCCTAAAGGGGGAAGTGTCTTGGATCCACAGCCATGTCCTGAAGGAGAGGGGCTGGATTGGTGACATGGAAACCTAGACCAGGTCCCACCCCACTGCTAGATCCCTGGTCAGCCACAAGAGCTGAGTTCCCATTTCTGGTTTTTTTTTTTTCCTTAAAATTTTATTTATACTATTTATCTAGATTTATTTTTCTGTATTTCTAAATTTATTTCTGTATTTCCAATTTCCTTTATTTGTATTTTTCAACTTATCTACACTTTTGTAATTCTATGTATTTCTATATATATTTATTATATTTATATCTTTACCATATTTATTGTTATATTAATATATTTATTATATTTATATATTTATTTTTATATATTTATTTCTACATTTCTGTGCACTTCTGCTTTTGTTTATCCATACTCCTACTTGCCGAATTTCTGTATATTTCTATATATTTCTATTTTGCTCCCATATTTCCATTCCCTCCCACATCCCAATGTCTCCCCCACATCCCAATATCCCCCCACACTTTTGTAATTCTATTTATTTCCATATATTTTTATTATATTGATATCTTTATCATATTTATTGCATTATATTTATATATTTATATATTATATTTCTTTTTATATATTTATTTCTATTTATTTCTACATTTCTGTGCACTTCTGCTTTTGTTTTTCCATACCCGTACTTACCGTATTTCTATATATATATCTACATTTCCATATACATATATTTCTATATATTTCTATTTTGCTCCCATATTTCCATTCCCCCCCACATCCCAATGTCCCCCCATTCCCCCCCATATTTCTGTCTATCTAGAACACCTTCCCAGCAGTTTTGCTCACCTTGCTGTGCCCAGCCGAGCTTCTTGCCAGCCTTGACGCACACAGTTATTCCCAAGGGATTGGCAGTGAGGGAGGAGCGCAGCCAGCTCTCCAGCTTGGGCAGGGAGAAGGTTCTGGAAGCCTTGGAATACCCATTGTGGCCGTGGCAGGGCTGCCTGAGGGCCAGCTTGTGGAGGGGACGGACGGTGCCCGAATTGCTGACGGTGCCCTCCAGCAGGAAGCTGAGGGCACACACGGCTTCCAAGGACACCAGGCTGCTGCAGCTGGAATGGGAAGAGGCTGAGAGCTGCTCTGGCTCCAGCAGCAGCTCCAAGATATCCAAGAGGTGGCTCTGAACAAAGGCAAGGTGCTCCTGGTCGTCCCAGTTCTAGAGGGGCAGGAAAACACAAGAGGGGGTGAGTTCTCCAAGAAGCTGCATGGACATTATGTATACAAATCCTTGCTTAGAATCCTTCTAAAAGAAGGAAACACAGTCAGGCACAGTGTTCATTCCTGCTGCTCTGCTCTCACAAAGCTGGAAAGACACCTCCCCCCAAAAAACTCAAAATAAAGCATTTCATTCCAACTCGAGTTCCAGTTCTGGAGGGGCAGGAAAACACACAAGGAGGCAAGTTCTTCAAGCTGAGAAGCTCCATGGACATTATGTACACAATTCCTTGCTTAGAATCCTTTTAGAAGAAGGAAACACAGTCAGGCACAGTGCTCACTCCTGCTGCTCTGCTCTCACAAAGCTGGAAAGACACCTCCCCCCAAAAAAACTCAAAACACCAACTCAAGTACCAAGAATTCATTCTGGAGGGGCAGGAAAACACATGAGGGGGTGAGTTCTCCAAGCTGAGAAGCTCCATGGACATTATGTATACAAATCCTTGCTTAGAATCCTTCTAGAAGAAGGAAACACAGTCAGGCACAGTGCTCACTCCTGCTGCTCTGCTCTCACAAAGCTGGAAAGACACCTCCTCCCAGAAACTCAAAATAAAGCATTTCATTCCGACTCAAGTACCAAGTATTTCATTCTAGAGAGCAGCACCAGGCTCTTCTACAGCCCCACACAAACCCAGGCCACTGCTGCTGGCATTCAAAGGGAGGACACAAATCAGTAAGTGACACTCAGGGTCCTGGAGCTGCTCCACTGGAAAATCCCTGCAGCCAGGATTCAGTGGCAGGATAAAAAGCAGAGGGTCGTTTCTCCAATAAACCAAACCCTCTGAAAGAATCCTTATTTCAAATTCTAAAAGGCTCCAGCCCAAAAAAAAGGAGACTGCAACTCAGGCAGAGATTCATAAAGGTGAGTTTTGCTGAAGGAATACAGTGCTGTGATTACACCTTGTCCTCACCACTTTTGTTCAACATTTCAGGATAAAGTTATCCAGCTCCTATTTTTAATCACTCCAGCTTGCCCCAGGCTACATTTCACCAGCTCATCCCGCTCACAGCAGCACATCTGTGCCAGAATTCCAGAGGTGGCATGGCCTTACACAGGGTTGCAAATTGTAATGCACTGTCCCACATAGAGCTGCCCACAGGACACATCCCACCCACTCCTTCCTAAATACCTGGCAGCATTTTAAAAGGAAACAGCATTTCCCCGTGATTGATCTACAGCTGAACAACCAACTCCCCTCCAGAAACAGAATGTGATGCCCTGGAATCCAAAATTCCACACTGGGTCATGGGAAAGGCCCTATGAGCATGAGGAGAGCTCCCTGCTTGACTAACAAAAAGGCTGCTGCTTCTCAAAAGGAGACTTGCCAAGACTCTCAGGGAATATTCAGTTGGGTTTGGACTCCAGGAAAGCCTCATGAAAAACTTAAAAAACCCATTTTATAAACCGTAGAGATCACAACAACTTCACTTCGTTCACTATGGAACAGGAGTTCTGCAGCTGGAGCTTTGCTCACAGGTGAAACCCTCCCGGGAACAAAGCAGCCCCTTTCCCAAGCCCCCTCAGAGTGAAGAGGCTCCTGCACACGGGCAATCCCGGAGGCACGAGTACCTTACTCCCGGCGACCGATTTCTCTGACAGGCTGGGAGACTTGGTCCTGGGGCTGGGCCACTCGTCCCCGAGCAGAGAGCGCCGCAGGGACACGTTGTGGAACTGCTGCACGTACAGGAAGAGCAGGAACTGCAGCGTGTCCACGGAGAGCTGGAGAGACAGAGAATTGTCAGCCTGGGCCGGGCTCCCCTTCAGGCGGGGTCGGGGCTCCCCCTGCCTTAGGCCGGGCTCTTGCCTTGCTCCGCTCCCACTCCAGCTCCTCGGCGCTGGTGCAGGCCGCCTCAGCCTCGGCCCAGCGCAGGCGGAGCGGCGGGGCCGGCCCGCGGTGGGCGCGGAAGAGCTCGAAGTAGAGCCAGGCGATGTCGGGGCTCAGCAGCAGCTTCCCGCAGGCGAGGTGCCGCCAGCTGGGCCAGCTCAGCCGCGGGAAGCAGTCCTGGTCCGCCCGAGCGCGGACGTAGGCGGCCGCCTTGCGCAGGTAGTGCGGGCTGAGGCGGGCGGGCGGCGGGGCCGGGAGCGCTCCCACCAGGAACGGCTCCGTGCGCACCCACAGCCGCACCGGCCCCGCCGCCGCCGCCATCGCCGCCGCCACTTCCGGGTTCCGCCGCGGGCACCATAGAGACGGCCCTTCCCGCCTGCCGGGAGCCGCCGCCCATTGGCTGAGGCTTCCAGCGCGAGGGCGGGAAAAAGCGGTGCGCCCGCTGATTGGCTGTTCGGAAGGAAGTCACCCTGGAGGGGCGGCGGGGAGTGACCGGCGCGCTCCCCGGCGACGCTCCGGCAAGCGATTGGCCGGCGGCGGTGAAGTGTGAGCAGCCCATTGGCTGGCGTTGCGCGGCGGCGCGCTCGGATTGGCTAGCGCGGA
Source organism: Calcarius lapponicus (assembly GCA_039654755.1). NCBI lineage: Eukaryota > Metazoa > Chordata > Aves > Passeriformes > Fringillidae > Calcarius > Calcarius lapponicus. The sequence continues at coordinate 20,987,292 of CM077472.1, forward strand.
ACACCCCGCGCTCCCATTGGCTGAGGCCGGGGCGCTGCGGAGCCGCCGGGACGCGCCGCTCCCGCCGCTCCCCCTCAGCCGGCAGGGCCGGGCCCGCCATGGCCCCCGCCTGGATCGGCCGCCTGTGCCTGCTCCTGCTCTGCCTCTGCGGGGAGGCCGCCGCGGGGTGAGTGCGCCGGGCCGCGCCCACGGGCCGGGGGTTCCGCCTCAGCACCGGCCTCCCCCCTACTGAGGGTCGGCGGGCGCGGCGCTGACGGGACCCCGCTTCCTTCCCCTCATCGCTCTCCTGTTTCCCTTCTCCCCTCTCCCTTCCCGTCTCCCTCCCATCCCCGTTCTCCTTCACCTTCTCCCCGTTCCTTTTCCCTCACCTTCTCTCTCTCCCCACGGCAGGAGAGACTTCTACAAGATCCTGGGGGTGTCCCGCGGGGCCTCCATCAAGGACATCAAGAAGGCCTATCGCAAACTGGCGCTGCAGCTCCATCCCGACAGGAACCCCGACGACCCCCGGGCCCAGGAGAAGTTCCAGGACCTGGGCGCTGCCTACGAGGTGAGGGCAGCGGGGAATGTCCTCCCCGGGCTGGGAAGGGTGGATGGAGCTCGCAGGATTCATGCTGGAGCATTCAGGGGATGGGAAAGGAGGTTTGTAGGGAATTAAAGGCTCTTCCCTAAGGTGCAGCTGGAATCCATCCTTCCCGTGTTACCATGTGAAATTCCATCTTCCCCCTGTTAATATGTTGAATTCATCCTATATCTCTTATTGTCACAGAATCCCAGGATGGTTTTGGTTGGATGGGAATTAAAGATGATCTCATTTCATCCCTTCACCGTGGGCATGGACACCTTCCACATCAAATTCCCTCCCTTCCTTCTCCTTCTCATCAATTTCCATCCTCCCCCTATTACTACACCGAATTCCATCCTGCCCCTGTTAACACATCCAGTTCCAGACACTCTCCCAAATGAAAAACAGAGATCCAGAGCATACCAAGTTACTTTCTAAGGGTCACCCAATTCTGGTTCCATTTCACCCAAAACAACCAAATCAACTCACTGTGTCCCACAGCCAATTCAGCAGAAGGGTTTCCAAGCTGTCCTGGCTGAACACAGATAAAGACCTTGCAAGGAAGGGCAGGTTGCTTTCCATCCTCCCCCTATTACCATGTTGCTTTCCAACCTCCCCCTATTACCATGTTGCTTTCCATCCTCCCCCTATTCCTACACCAAATTCCCTTCTTCCCCTGTTAATACATCCAGTTCCAGACACTCTCCCACATGAAAAACAAAGATCCAGAGCTTACCAGGTTGCTTGGAGAGCTGCTCCTGCCAGAGGACAATCCAACAGCTCTCAGCTCTCTCAGCCAGGAGGAAGCCCAGGCACCAGGTTAAATTCTTTGGGATTTATTCCCAGTCCCTCAAGGGAGGAGTGAAGCTGCAGCAGCTCCAGGTGTGTGTAGGGCCTGGCTGGGATCAGTCTGAGCTGATGGGAAGTGAAAGGTGCTGGCCTTGGGTTTAGAGCATATTAAGTGAGAAAGGTAATTGTGGGACACAGCAGGATTCCTGTTCTTCCATGAGGATGTTGTGGCATGCAAATGATGCCCAGTGCATTAAATAAATCAAATACAGATCATTGTATTGCCCAAAGGTGTGAAGTCAAAGCCTGCTTTCCTTGGCTGTACATCCACAGTGATGGAATAGAGGCTGTTTCCTCCATGTTTTCTGTCCTTTTTGTCACTCCATCTGCTCCTGCTCCCTCCTGTGCAGCAGAGAGGAAGATGGTGCTGAAAAATTCCATTAGCAGAAATTCCTAGCAGTGAATTGCTCTTTGGGTGAGAGCCTGGGGTCCTTTGGGAAAAACCCAGCTGCAGGGAAAAGGGTTTGTAGCCTGGCTCCTGCTTCCATCCCTGGTGCCCCTCAGATATGCAAATATTCCTCAAAAGAGGAAATGAGAGAAGCAGCTGGCATTCATTTCTTTGTGTTGGGAAACAAAAATCTTCACTTTTGTTTTCTCTAAAAGCTGGGACCCCTTTTTAGTTCTGACTTTTATAAACTGGCTTTATTATCACAGGGGAAATGAACATAAAGACATTTTTTTATGGAAAAAAGAATCCCTTATCATTTGCAGAACCTCAGGATTGATGCACATGGAGCTGTGAGCTTGGTGCTGCTCCTGTGAGCTGGGATCTTGTTGGCACTTTCTGCTGGCAAAGGATTTCTCTGCCTCTTCCTCGAGTTCCAGCTGGTTTAAGTGTTTGCCAGCAGCTGAGATTATTCTTTCTGTTTAAAAGCTGAGTGTAAAAATGGTTGTAAAATCAAATCAGAAATCCAGTATTCATGTGTGTGAGGTTTGGAGGAAGCTTTTGATCCCTCCCTGCCAGGTCTTTATCTGTGTTTAGCCAGGACAGTTTGGAAACCCTTCTGCTGGGTTAGCTGTGGGACACATTGAGTTGATTTTGGGGCAGAATGGAACCAGAATGGGGTGTCCCTTATAAAGCAGAATTTTCCTCACCATAAACTCTCTGTTAACAGCACTGCTGCTCAGGGGCTTGGTAGCTGTTTGTGGCAAAGCTTTCCCAAAAAAATTGGGGGGAAATTAGGTTAATGAACCTGCTCAGTCTCTTCATTTTCACAGGCTCGGTGATTCCAGCCCAGAGCTGTGTGCTCTGAATTCAGCTGTTTGAACCAGAAAAGAGACTGATCCCAGGAGAGGGAGTGAGACTCTTCTGCAAAGACTCATGAGTCTCAGGATGGGTTTGGGAGGAGTTTCCATGGGAATCTCAAGTGGCAGAGGGAGAACTGAACCCTTACCTGCCGGGTGAAAGTGGCGAAGTCCCTGCTAATTTTCCCTTGTTGCTAATATTTATCAGTGGTTATAATTCCACAGAATCTCAGCATGGTTTGAGTTGGGAGGGACCTTAAAGCTCATCCATTTCCACTCCCTGCCACGGGCAGAGACACCTCCCACTATCCCAGGTTGCTCCAAGCCCTGTCCAACCTGGCCCTGGACACCTCCAGGGATGGGGCAGCCACAGCTTCTCCAAACACCCCAAATTCAGCTGGTTTTCGTCTTTTAGCTGCTTCTCCACCTGTTGAGTTGCTTCTCCATCTGTTCCCACTCCTCTACAGCTTTCTGAAAGCCAACCTGCCAACTCTGGCTTTTCCAAATATGATCAATGAGGGAGGAAGGGCAAGGAACACTAAATGTGACCAGAGACTTCTGGATCTCTGAGGCAGGAAGGAGCAAAGATCAAAACTTAGGAAATAAAAACGATGCTTAACAGTCATGGCTGAGACACAGGCATGGCAGTATGTGATTATTTGTCTCAGCATGCCCTGCTTTTTAGAATTTGAGTAATTCCTTGTGATTCCTTTTTAATATTTAAGATCAACTCAATGTTTATTATGTTTTCCAGGCTGCTCCTGCCTTTTTAATGAATGAAATGTGCTTTTTATGGGCTTAACTTTTGCAGGCAGCACAGCAAGCAGGGCTCCTGTAGAGTGCCCAGTGAAAAGTGCTGGGGGGCCCTCAGAGCCTTGTCCAACACCTCCCCTCAGCTCCAGATGAGCCTTTCCTCCATCCCTGCCTTTTCCAGGTGCTGTCAGATGAGGAGAAGAGGAAGCAGTACGATGCCTATGGAGAGGAGGGCCTGAAGGATGGGCACCAGAGCTCCCATGGAGACATCTTCTCCCAGTAAGGAGTTTTTTAACCCCTTTGGGCTGTCCTGCAGCTGCTGCTCTGATTCTGTGATGCTCAAGCACCCTTTTGATGGGGTTTTGCCTGGCCCAGGGTTGCTGATGTGCAAGTTGAGAATTTGAAGAAATACATTTACATGCAATTTCCAGTTTTGGTGTGCCCCACTCCTTGCTGCAAGCAGGATCCAGTAGAGACTTCCCATGTGGGCACCTCTGGGCACTGTGGGTGATTTCTCAGGTGCAGCACCCACTTCAAACATGTGGAAACTTTCTCAGGTTATCTGTGTGTGATTGGGGTTTGACCTGTTGTCACACACCACTCTGGGGACACTTTTCCTTCTGCAAAGCAATGCTGTGGTTACTTGCACAGCCCCTGTAGAATTTGGAGCATTAAAAACCAAAGACACTTTGCACATAGCTTGGACAAAACCTCATTTTCTGCCTCTTTGGATAAATTTCCTAAAATAATTCCAGAAGTTGCTCATCTCCTGTAATCCTGGGTGAGGACTTGCACTGCTGCTCTGCTCTGTTCTGAGGGACAGTATGCAGAATTCCTAGGGAGTTTTCCTTATCCCTCTTGTGCTCAAACTACTGAAAACCAACCTGCTAGCAATGACTTGCAGTGCTACTCAGAGTTTACACCTTTTGGTGGTGGCAGCTGAGCAGCAGTGCAGTGTGGAGAGGTCAGATTTTGAGTGTTCTGCTCCAAATTTTGTTTTCTTTAGCGCAGAAAACTCTTCCAAAATGCCTGCTGTGTTTGAAGACTTCAGTTGTGTTCTGCAGGAACAAAAAAAGGTTTCTGGGTTCACTCTGGAGCTTTAGGACTGCAAGGAGGCTGCTTTTTTAGTGGAATAGAAGCATTTGGCTAGAATTCCTTCCTGAGCTAACCAGTGTGCTTCACTCCAGTTTCTTTGGGGACTTTGGATTCATGTTTGGAGGAAGCCCTCGCCAGCAGGACAGGAATATTCCCCGGGGAAGTGACATCATCGTGGACCTGGAGGTCACACTGGAGGAGGTGTATTCAGGAAACTTTGTAGAAGTAAGTTTACTTTCAGTATTTCTTTCAGTTCCCAGGTTTGAGGTGCCTGACCAGAGCTCAGAATATCTTCTCCCAAAAATGAGAGCTGAAATAGATGCTCCTTTTCTGTGTCTGGCAGTGGAGGATGTTGTGGTGCTGTTTCCTGTAGTTTATTGAAAAAAACACATATTTATTCATCTTTTGCATCTGGCAGTGTCTCCATAAAGTGTGATAATACTGATTTGTTGGTTGTCAGTCACCAGCTCAGCTTGATTAGTGCAGCAGCCCAGTTGGAAGAGGTGTAAATTGTCCCTCTGTAGAATTTAGGAATATTTCAGGGGCCGTTGATAAGCTTCAAATTCACTTTGCTATTCTTGTAAAACCACATTGAGAATTTTTCAGTCTCCTTCTCTGGCCAAACGTGTCACTGCAAGTCTCCAGATTATATAACTGAGAAGAGTATGTGGAAAATTATTATCTTCTTTTAAGCAAGCTCCATCTCTGGTGCTGACAGTCCCTCCTGTCTGCACGTTGGTTTTTCATTGGTTGATTTTGTGTTGTGTCCAGATAATTTCCCTGTTGTGTGGAACAAGGAAGTGTCATAACCAAAGTGTGGAGTGTTCCATCCTAGTGTTATCTTTCCTGTGTGGAAAGAGAATGGCAATAGTGATGTCAGAGAGAGCTTTTTTGGTGTTTAACATGTGATCACAAGGTGAAAACTTGGCATTGTTTTATCAAGGCCACATTTGGACCTATTGTGGCAGCACCACACAACGTGTCCCTGCCTGTGGCACAAGGCTGGAATTAGGTGATCTTTAAGGTCCCTTCCAGCCCAAACCATTCTCTGTTCAGAGAAATCCAGACCCTTATGGAGACCCAGGAACACTGACATCAGCCTCTCCCTCTTCCCTGCAGGTTGTCAGGAACAAGCCAGTGGCAAGACAGGCACCTGGCAAACGGAAATGCAACTGCAGGCAGGAGATGAGAACCACCCAGCTGGGCCCTGGGCGCTTCCAGATGACTCAGGAAGTTGTTTGTGATGAGTGTCCCAACGTCAAGTGAGTTTGGTGCTTGTTCCTGCCGCACAGAATCCTAAATTGCGTGATTTTATGTAGGGACATCGATATAGGGATGTTTATTCCAAAACCCACCGCTAGATGGGGGAGCGTGCCTGTGTTCCCAGGAGGAGCTGGGGACTTTGGGAAGGATTAACACCGAGTTCCCATTTCCAGGGAGCCACTCTTGATTCTTCCATCTGTTGGATGCAGAGCTCCCCAGTTTCCCCTTCCAGCCTTTTATTCCTTGCACAAAGTTCCACAGCTAGATCTGAACGGGAAGCACACAGCTGGGAACAGCTGGATATGGAATGCCATGCTGAAATGGAATGCCATCACACCCACCCCCTGATGCTGACTGTGTATTTGGGAGCTTTCAGCTTCATGTTCTCTATTTTCCTGAATCTCAGCTCACCAGAAAGGCAGCTCTGACTCTCTTGGTTTAGACGTCAGCAAGGACAGCATGTGTGAGCTTGTGGGAGTGCTCTCCTTACCCAGGGACACAAATAAAAGTTGAGTTGAAGCTGAAATAAATAAATAAAGTTGAAAACTGAGTGCTGGGTTGCTCTTTCCATTTTTAGGCTGGTGAATGAAGAGAGGACACTGGAAGTGGAGATAGAGCCAGGGGTGAGGGATGGCATGGAGTATCCCTTCATTGGGGAAGGTGAGTGTGTGCTCAGCTCTCAGCTGCTCCTCCTCCATGCTTCTCCGGCACATGGTTCCCATGTGGTTGGAAGTGCTGTGTTCTCTGCATGTGCTGAAATCAGGAGCATGTTCCTAAGTCTGGATAATACAGTTCCACTCCCTTAGCTGGGAGTGGGGACAACACCTGAGCAGGACCATCTGTTCCAGGCTTGAGCCTTTGAAGGGATCCCCTCTGGCCTTCAGTGGCTGAAGGACATCATTAACATGCAGACAGGTCTTCCAGAAAAGCAGAGGTGTGACCTTGCTGAGGCAACACCCATAAAGCCCTAAGCTCTTTAGGAGATGTTTAACCAGAATTTTGGTCATCTAAAGATCAATTAGTTGGGATTTTTTTCCCTTTAACTGTAATATCCTGCTTGTCTCTCCACACATTCCTAACTATTTCCTTTAAACAGAACTTTTCTTTCTCCCCCACAGGTGAGCCCCACGTGGATGGGGAGCCAGGAGATTTGCGCTTCCGAATAAAAGTTCTGAAGTAAGTCTCTGGCCTAGTTAGGCTCTTGCTTGGCCAGATGGAGCTTGTCTTTCAGCAGGGCAGGTGCAGGTCTGGCACTCAGGGCTGTGCAGGATGCTCAGCCCTCGTGGTGCTGGAGGAGCTGGACTTGATGCTGTTAAAAGTAGAATTATCAAAGTATCTTATTTTTTTTGGATGAACTCACCATGTGTGATTCAGAATAAATATCTCCTTTTCCCTAACACACAATCTTGCTATTATAAGGAAATGCACTACTAAGAAAATTGCTGTGTGAGTCAGGACTTCTTGCCACACCTCACCACTCAGTGCCCTAGAAATAGAAAAGGCATTTATCAGTGCATATCTTATACAGGAAAATGAAGCTAAATTTGATTCATTTCTCACTTCCCCTCCTATTTATGATTTCTCCAACCTCCCAGATTGAAGGAAAGAAGCTCAAGGACCTGTTTCCCCTCTGGGAAAGGAGTAAAGTTCAATGGCTCTTATTTCCACAGGCACCCAGTGTTTGAAAGGAGAGGAGATGACTTGTACACAAACGTGACAATCTCGCTGGTCGAGGCACTGACAGGCTTTGAGATGGATATTGCCCACTTGGATGGGCACAAGGTGAGGCTCAGGGTGTTGTGTGCATCCCAAATTCACCTGCAGCTCCGTGCTGAGGGTTGGCTTGCTCAAGGTCTGGTTATCTACAGTATTCCCTCTGTAGAAGCATTCCAGGCCGATGGACTCTCTATGAGGGTTGCACAGTGTGTGCCTCACCCTCACTTGTAGGCTGTCCCAGCAGCAGAGGGTGGTGTTGGTTCTGGCATGTGTCCAGTGAAACGGCCTGGACCCGTGGGATATCACTGGTTTTGGCATGGAATCAATGCCAGTTGGAGCTTTCCAGTGGGTTGGAAAGAGTGTTGGAGTATTGGGGTGCACACACAGAACATGGACTGCCCATGTGTCCAGAGAACATCTGGATGTGGCCCTCAGTGCTCTGTTCTGGTCGATAAGGTCAGAATCAGTCATGGCTTGGACTCAATCATCTTGGAAGTCTTTCCCAACCTCAGTGATCCTGGCATCCTATAACCCCATTCGTGTTCTAACTTTCCTTTTCTCTCCAGGTTCACATTGTGCGGGATAAAACCACAAAACCCGGCGCCAAGCTGTGGAAGAAGGGAGAAGGGCTTCCAAACTTTGATAACAACAACATCAAAGGCTCCCTAATTATCACCTTTGATGTGGAGTTCCCCAAGGAGCAGCTGACGCCGGAGCAGCGGGAAGGTGCGTGCCCAGAGCCCTCAGCCTGAGCCTGGCACAGCTCCTCCAGGGGCTGGAGCAGTCAGGAGGGGCTCTCCTGTCCCTGTGCCCCTTGTCCAACATAGCCCAGTTGGCTGGTGGCCTGGGATGAACTCCCACTTCCCTTGGAAGAGAGGGAGCTTGGCTGCTGAGGTTGGGATGTGCTGCTGCTGGAATGCAGCTCTTGGCAAGTGTGCAGGTGCTTTGTTTTGGTGCTGCCCATCTGTCTGACCCCACAGCCTTGCTGGGCTCAGCCTCTGTCTGCTTTGCCTCGGCTGGAAAGGGATCACAAAGGGTTTTCCAGCCTCTGCTGCTACTTTCTTGGAGGGAAGACTTGTGGAAATCCCTCTGCTGCTGAGGGTAAGGAATATCACACTGTGTCAGGAGAGGGGTTGTTCCTTCCCACAGCTCCTTCCACCCTACTCCCTCTAGGACAGATCTGCTGCCTAGCTTCAAATGGAGACCTGATGAACCATGTAGGAATCCTAAAATTGCCAGGAGAGTAAATCCTTAAATCCTATACTCCTAGCAGGGAATTCTTTGCTCCAGCAGCCTCTGTGGTTCTGCTGCTCCACATCAGAGTAGGGCCTCATCCTCTGCCACGGGACAAAGATATTCCTGGCATGTATTAGTGCAGCTCTTCAGGAAATCCCCAGAACTTCTTCCAGGGCTTCTTCTGAAGTGGATTGACTTCTTTTAGTGGATTTCCTGGACTCCTCAAGTTTGTAGTGGGAAGCCAAGCACTGGGTGGGTTTTGGCCACACTGTGCCAGCTGCCCTGTGCAGTCCAGCTGGTGGCTACAGCTCCAGATGTCCTGAGGCTCTTCCTGCAGCTCTTTGGGCTGGGAGGTCTGTATCTCTGCGCTGGGCTTAGAGTGATCCTGCTTTGTGGATTTATCCCTGTGCTTTCCCTCTTGTTCCAAGAATATTGTACAGGGCACAGTGGCCTTGTCACTGTGGAGTCTCAGTCCAGGCTGTGCTGCCCTTCCAGAAGCTTCATCAGGCAACAGCAGCTCTGAAACACATGTGAGGTTATCCCAGCTGTTGCTCTTGGCAGTTTAGAGGACCCTGGGCAAGGAGCAGTGACAGAAGCATCCATGTTTTTGACAGAATTGCTCACACACCTCTACGGATATCCGGGAGCAGAGAGGTGATCGCACTGGCATGGGTGTGTTCAGGCACAGGGCCTTGGGTGTTTCTCTCCCTCCCAAAGCAATTACACATTTCCCAGGGGAAGGTGACTGGGTAGACAGTCAGATGCCTTTGTGCTGGGTATCTCCAAACATCCATGATATCAGGAGTTTTATGAGGGAATAGGTCTATCCCTGTGTGTGGCAGCGGCTCAGTGTACACATTCAATGGAAAACTGTGGGCTTCAGAATTCAAAACATCCCTTTTTTCCCTTATTGTTGGCAGTGCTCTTCATTTCTTATCTCCTGACCACATATCCAGCTCCTGGGGCTGTCAGAAGATACTCTGGCTCCAAGAGTACCACCCCCAGCTTTGGAGTCACAGAAATAATATCCCTTCTTTCCTGCAGTGGGACTTGATCACTGCTGATCAGAGCTTCATCTCCCTCTGTGCTGTAACCTGTCACTTCTTGTTGGTATCAACAATATTTCAAAGGAAAAATTGACTTCAGGCTGCACTTCAGGGAAGTGCAGTAGCACCAATTGTTAGGATTCCTGGTTGGAATTCCTGATTAAACCTCTGGTACATGTTGAAATATCCTGTGCACTGCTGGGGGTGTTCTGCCAGAGGTGTGGGAGCTGCTGGGAAATGAGGTGTGGGATAGTGCTAATCCAATTTTTTTCAGAGTTCCTGGAGCACACCTTTCTCCAGCCTTCCTTTCTAAGAACCAGACATCCAGGAGCCACATCCTCTCACCCACCAGCTGGAAAGTGACTTGAAGGCTCCTCAGGAAGTGAATTTGCCTTGGAGAATGACCTGTTCTAATAATGAGCAGCTCCTGGACATGTGTTCACTTTGTCCTGGTGTTCCTGAAAAAAGTTCAGGAATCTCTGGCCGTCAGGCAAGACCCATGAGAAGTTCTTGCCTGGCAGAGAGACATCCTGCTTCCAGTTACTGCTTCCAGGGCAGTTTTTCAGTATCTTAACACAGCTACTGTGACCCTTATGCATCCCATCACTGGTTTTCAAGGACAGTAGAATGTGTAGCCAAAAAGGTTTAAGGATAGACAAGCAGGACAAGGGTTGCAGGGAGACAAAATGTTTTTTAGCAGGATTTCCTGAAGGATTTGCATGCCTGAAGGTTGGAATTTTCTTCTGTACAAGTGAATTGGTTGGTTTCATTACTGATGGTCAATCTAAACCTCCCCTGGAGCAACTTGAGGCCATTTCCTCTCATCCTGTCCCTTGTTCCCCTGAGCAGAGTCTGACCCCCACCTGGCTGCCTCCTCCTGTCAGGAGCTGTGCAGAGCCAGAAGGTCTCCCCTGAGCCTCCTTTTCTCCAGGCTGAGCCCCTTTCTCAGCTCCCTCAGCCTCTCCTGGTGCTCCATTCCCTTCTCTGGACACGCTCCAGCCCTCAATGTCCTCCTTTTAGTTATTTGAAGGTTGCTCACAGCGTTGGGAGTTTCCCTCTGTTTTGGGCTCAGTGGTTTTTGAGGCTGCTCTGGGCTGTGTCCTGAGGGGTTCCAGGGCAGTGAGTGACCAGGCTGAGTTCATCAGAGGGGACTCCCTCTCTAATCTCTGGAAAAACAGTGACACATCCACCCTTGCCACTCTGCTTCCTCTGCTCCCTGTGGGCTTGCCCTTTAAGCAGCAGTGGAGACCTGCCAGCCCTTCCCTGTCGTGCCGACCCCAGGAGATGAGCTATTATGGATTTAAGGGCTGACTCACTCTTTAGCCTGTTTGGTAAGAATTTGATACTGCCAGATCCTTGAACTGCTAGTTCCTTGGAGTGTTTAGTGTATGGGATTTCAGGAATGGGGAAGAAGTGCTGGAAAAGTCATCCTGACATCTTTGCTGTGCTCTGCGTGTGACGCTCTCCCTTCCCTTGCAGGTCTCAAGCAGCTGTTGAAGCAAGGATCAGTGCAGAAGGTCTACAATGGATTGCAGGGATATTGATGTGTGGAAAAATTGGACTTCCCTGGAAATGCAAAGTCAGATTTGTTTGCAATCTTTTCTCCTGTCCACTGTAGAAGGGGGAAGAGGGAGGGGGGCGATGGTTGAGGTTTAGCTCATCTTTGGTTTGTAAATTATGGAAGTGCTCAGAGTTTGGGGAAATACCTTTTCAGGACATAACTGGTGCTGCCTATCATGTTCCACGTCCTGGAACAACAGAGATTCCTTGAGCAGGAAAACATAGGTGGGGGGAAGGAGTTTTAAATTCCACACAGATTGGAATTTCTGGTTTTTAAATATATTTTGATGTGACTTTTCTTGGCCATCTCAACATATTTTCATAGCTGCTCCTGCTTTTTACGTCCTTCGTGTAAATTTCTTCCAAATTTCTGTTTTGGGGTGATATTTTTAATCCTAGCCCTTCTCCCCTTCCTCTCTGAGTCCAGAGTGTGGTATTGGTTCAGAGTCTGGTTTTGGGGCAGGAATACTGGTGCTGTTGGAAGTGCACTGGGCTGTGTCAGGCCCCACAATTGGTTGGGAAAAGAGTCTTTCAAGGCCTCTGTGGGCTCTCCTAACTACCAAGTCCCAAAAATTGGTCTGAAATTTGAAGTTGCACCAGCTTAGCAAGGACTCCTTGGTCATGGTGGAATTTGGGAATGGCTCCTCATGGCCTTGGTTGTCCCTTGTTGCCCCCACATGGAACCAGCCTGGAAAAGCTCCCTCCCTTCCTGCGCTCTGTCCTCCGTGAGGACAGGTGAGGCTGATGGGAATAAAGTGTTTGTTGGAGTTGGAATGGCAAAACCTCCCTGGTGATGTGTTTCTGGGACAGACCTGGGCTTCCCTCTGCCAGGCAGCAACAGAAATCATGGAATCAGTAAGGCTGGAAAAGCCCTCTGAGGTCAAGTCTAACTGTTCCCCCACCACTGTGTGCCACATCCACACATCTGTTAAACCTCTCCAGGGATGGGGACTCCATCTGCCCTGGGCAGCTGTGCCAGTGCTTGACCACCCTTTTTGGGAAGGAATTTTCTGTCATATCCAATCTAAACCTCCCCTGGAGCAACTTGAGGCTGTTTCCTCCTGTCCTGTCACTTGTTCCCTGGGAGAAGAGCCCAATGCCACCTGGCTCCACGCTCCTTCCAATTCCTTCAGGAATCTTGGGAGCTGTACAGTGGGATCCTTCCAGCTTCTCCCTACCCCATTCCCTATTTGGGAAGTGGATGGGCTCTGGTTTGCCTCCAGGGAAGTGTTTGCTGAGGAGCAGCAGATGCAGCCTCAAGGTGGTTTTGCTTCAGTTGATTCCCTGGGAGCAGGAAGCAGCTCGAGGTGGGCACAGCCCCTGTGTCCAGGCTGCCCCTGGTCCAGCAAGTCCCACCCTCCCCTGCAGCTCCAGGGGAGTGACGCAGGGGAAGCAGCAGCCCTGGGAAGATTTCCTGTTGGATCCTGTGTACATTTGCCTTGGCAGAGCACAGCAGGGGCTTGGGGAGCAGCTGAGACAAACCCACAATGCCAAACCCTTGGTCTCTGCTTCTCCTCAGAATCCATATGGATAACCCAGCTGAGGCTGCTTCCTCTGCCCGTGATGCCCAGTTTTTTCCAGGTGCTGCCTCTGCTCCCCCTTAGGTCAAGTTTCTAGGAAACCTCAGATTTCAAAGAAGTTCCCATATCCCTGTGCCTGGGGCTGTTTCCTGTTATTCCAGCCCCTTGCAACCCTGTTCACCTGTAGTAATAAATCCAAAAAGCCAGGATTTCACCCCTAAGCTCCACTGTGTAACCTCTCCTACCTGCACCCCCAGCAGCAGCCTGCAGGTTTATTTTGGGTCTGACTCCTTGTTCCCACTGCTGCTTTTCCTTTCCCTGCTAATTCCTTTCCTTCCTGTGGTTTGTTTTTATTGCATTGTGGGGCCAGACTCTGGAGAACACAACAATGGCTGCAGAGCCCCAGCTTGTGCACCAGCAGGGAGAAAGACAGGAAAAGAAAGCCCCAAATTCCAACCAAAACCCCCTGCTTCCTTCCACCCTTCCCCCTTGCTGTGGGGTGTGTTCAGAGCCAGCTTCCAACGCCTTTCCCACCTCCAGACAGCTTCCAGGGCTTCCATGCTTTTGCCCAGCAGCCTCAGCAGTGCTTGCTCAAATATTCCCAGTGGTTTTGGTCCTGGCCCACTCACACTGTGCTTGTCTTTGCACATGGAATATTTATCCTTCAAGAACCGGGGGTGCAGTGAGTGCTGGGTGTCCATGGCATTCCCTGTCCCCTTCTCCTGTGACATGGAGCTGGTGGGAGTGAGTTATGGCACACATGGACTCCTTTATCCATAGAAATGCTTCCCACGAGGTTTAGGTGTTCACATCTTGGTCTGGCACCAAACAAACTGACTGAACCTCCAGGCTGGAGGTTCTGTATGTCCTGGAATTCTGTAATGCACAGCTTGAATTTCCAGTCCTTTCTAAGCAAAGCCATTCCCAAACTGGAACAAATAAACACAAATTTCCTAGGCTTCTTTTAGCCTAAATCCTTGGAACATAGAGGATTGTGAGGGTTCAGATGAAGGCATCTTATTCAAGTCTTCTAGGAAAACACTTGTCCTTGGAATGCACTCCCAGAAGTCCCTGCTGCTTTGGGAAGGCCTGGCTGAAATGGGGTTCTGGTTTAATTCCTGAAGGGGGAAAGGTTTTCAGCACCTCCAGGGGCTGTGTGTGTTCTTTCAGGGCCTCACCACAGGCTGGCTTTTAGATGTCATCACCTCCATCGGCTGTGTTCCCACCCTTTGGCTGGACCCCTCCCATCCCAGGGGAGGGGAAGGAGCAGATGGGATGAGGATTCTGTAGCAGGTTGATGATGGGAGGGAATACAGGGCTCAGATCCATCATGCCCTGCAGCCTTGTCTGTGTTTTCTGTCCCTCCACAGCCTGGGCTGGCTGCACTTAGAGCCACATTCCCCATCCCAGACTGGAGGGTGAAGTTTTGGGGCTGCTCCAAGGAGTTGGTGTGGGGCTCTCGGGAGGAGAGCTTTGCTTCCAATGGCCTCAGTCACACCAAAGGCTGCTCCCAACTCTGGGAAGTGGGTGAAAGTGTTCCCAAACAGCCGTTTTTCCAGGGAAGCGTCTCTGAAAGCAAGCTTAGCTTTTTTGCAAAGAAAAATCTTCTTTTTTCACATCTTTATCTCCCTCTGAACCTTTCTGCTCCAGGGCTGGGCAGTGGAGGAAGAAGGGAGAAGGAACGGGTGCCAGGAGAAGTTTACTTGGTTTGGAGTGAGAACCTCCAGCTGGGAAGGGAAGGTGAAGCAATGATTTTTCGCTGGAATCCTGACTGTGATTCCCAGCCAGGAGTCCCCATCCCATCCCTGCTGGCTGCATTGCAGGAGCTGGTGGAGCAGCCCCCAGGGGCAGGGCCGAGGTGTGGGATGGGTGCTACCGCTGCCACCTATCCCTGCTCCTGGCCAGCAGCCATCTCTCTCCTCCCGTTTCCTCCTGCTGACCTGGGAGGTGAGCGGGAAGGGAAGAGGGCAGCGCTGGGCACCGATGGCCCTGCGGGGAGGGAGTGGCCAGCGCGGCCCTTCCCTGTGCTGAGCGGCTTCTCCAGGGAGCTGCTCCTTTCCTTGAGGGAGCGAGAGGCTGCTAGGAAGCAGAGCCCCTCACCCCCAGTGCAGTCCCTGGTATTAACAAGCATGTGCCAAAGTCAGGAATTAAAACATCTGTGGCTGTGACACTGTGACCGCTGAGAATTTGGAAGGATGGGGTTTGTTTAGTCCTGAAAAGCCACAATGACACCAGTGCAGGCGCCGGATGCGTAAGAGGTGTTTACAGGGACAATCCCGCTTCCTTCCAGATGGATCCCATCAGCCCCACTTTTTTCCCCCCTCCCACCCCAGCAGGCACCAGAGCCTGGTTTTGGGCAGCTCCTGGAGCCATCCAGCCCTTTGTCCTGAGGCACAGCAGCTCCCAAAGGACACGGGTGGAGATACCAACCTTGCAGAGGGAGCTGATGTCCTAAAGGAAACAGGGTGACCTGCCCATCCCATCCGGGTTCCCCATGGGGTGGGTGAAGGAAAGAGCTGGTGCACAAGGACATGGCCTCACTGGAACAAGTGAGGATCACTTGTTGGATCAAGGCTAGGGCATCTTATCTGAGCCCTTATCTAAGACAGCAGCAGCAGAGCGGGCTGATGGAAACCATGCACAGAAAACAAAGCCTTGCCCGGCAATCCCTGCAGATAACGGGGATGGGTCACTCTGGGAGCTGGTTAAAGCTGCCAGAGGCTTCCATGCGGGTTCGTTCACCCTCCTGCAGAACCCAGAAGTCCTCCAAGGAGAAAATTGAAACCACCCCTTGCTGATGGGATACACACTGGCGCCTATCCCGAGCTGTGATTGGAGCGGAAGAGCAACCAAATTTGGGAAAGGGTGAGCCGTGCATGTGGCTGCTGGCTGCCAGGAAACCTTGTTGGAGTGGTGCTGGAGCAGGAGCCCAGCTCCCAGTTCTGAGGCAGCTGGGCTACTGTCCCCAGCTGCTGCACCCAGCCAGGCCTCAGTGGCCCCACCATGAGGCACTTGAGGGTTTTGGGGAGAGGAAGAGAAATTTTGGGGCTACAATGTGTTGTTGGTGGATGCTGCCACCATAACCCTTTGCTGCTGGCCACCACATCCAGGTCAGACACTGATGTCACCTCTAGGGAGGTGCCTTGGGATGGAGGTGCCTGGTTTGGGTGCATTTCCCATGGACACCAATGGAGATGAGGCTGTTCCTGAGGGTTCTGCACTTTTGGGGCATCCCCACTGCCCAGTCCCTTGTGGAAACTCAGGAGCAGCAGCAGAGTCAGCTCCGTTCTGGAGCATTCTCCAGACACACATGAGGAGCTCAGGGGCAGGAAAAAGGCTTTTCCAGAGCTGTGTGAAGTGGGCAAACTCAAACTTGCTCATCTGTCCAAAAGATGACACATTTCTGGAGCAAAGCAAGCTCTGCTGTTCCAGGCCTCCCCCCCAGTGTTTGCCACCTGGGTCTGTCAGTCCCGCGTCCCATCCCGGTTCCATCACAGCCATGGGCATCCCACAGCACCCACACTCAGCCATCCCTGCCAGAGCAAGGAGCTGCAGCCCAGGGAGGGGGGGACTGAGACAGGAATCACTCCAAGTTTTAGGGACCACGGTACAACATCTGCAGGTAGCAGAGATGCCCCAAGTCTGAAGCTCAAAGCAGAGCTGGGAGTGCAGCTGTTCCTCCCAGCTGGAAGGGGCTGAATCCCTTTGCAGACAGCAGATGCAGCACGTGTGACCTTGGGCACTGCCCTGGTGTCCCTGGATGTCCCTGGAGCACTCGGCCCACAGCACAGCTCCTGCCAAGGGCGCTGCTCCAAGGGCTGAGCCATGACGTTCCCGGGCCTCGGCCGTGTTGTTTTGGATTCTCCGGCCTCTCGGAGCCCGCCAAGGGTGGGGAGCGCCCCAGCCCCTGCCCCAGGAGCCTGGGGGAGGCGGGGGCTGCTCTGGGGGTGGCTGGGGGCCAGGGTGATGAGATGTGACCTCCTCCTCCTCCATCCCTCCATGAGGACAACCCCTAAGGTCATCTTCGCATCCTTTCTGTCCCTCGTCTCTTTTCCCATCTTCCCTCATCCCACCCTCTCCTGCTCGCAGGGTGTTTAGAAAAGAAAGAGCTGGAAGCTAATCCAGGAAAGCCTCTCTTCTGTCCCCAGCCAGCTCCTGACTCCCTTCCTGCTGCCAGAGCAGTGGAGATGCACAAGAGAGCTCAAAATCCACTTTTGGTGAAAGGGAAACATGGCCAAGAGTTTCTTATCAACACAATCAAAGTTTAAACAGTCAAGAGTGGAGGTTTCAGCTCAGAATTGGATTGTGGAAAACTGTCCCCTCACAGCTGTGTGTACTTGACCTCAGCATCTCACACCGAGCAAGGTAATGAAAAACATTGAGAAAATTACTCAGTTGAGTCAGACCAAAGCTGGAAGAGGGTTGAAACGAGCTCAGGAGGTGCAACACCCTCCTGCAAACACCACCAGTGTCTTTCCAGAGACCTGGAAAACTTAGCACACAACCCAGGGGCTGGCACAGGGGCTGGCAATGCCAGCGTGCCCACCCAGCCCAGGATGGATCCACAGCCCCACATCGGTGCTGCCAAGGGGAACAAGAGCAGCCAGAGGTGTGGTGGGAGCTGATGGGTGGTTTTATTACACAAGGTGTGACATCCTCCCTCCATCCCCTCTGGAACAGGGATGAATGAGGGTTTAACCCCATCCTTTTATCCATTCCATGGTTGTTTCTCCTGCTGCTTTCCCCCCACTTCTCTCCCCCCCATTTTCCCATCCATGCCCAATGTCCCTGTGTGGAGTCTCAGTGCATTGCCTGAAGTGAGGACCATCCACAGGGCTGGGGGCTGCTGGAGGGGTCTGCCCAGCTGGGACAGGACTGGGAAGCCACTGGTGTCCTTGGGCAGCAAAACCTGTGGCACTGGGGACATGCATCCCATGTGAGGGATGGGCTTGGTCCCCGCCTCCACGGAGGGATGATGGATCCAGCCTTTGTCTCTGTGCAGGGATGATGGATCCGTCCCTGACTCCCCAGGGTGATAATGGATCCATGGAGAGTTGCTGGATCCTTGGGAAGATGATGGATCCATCCCTGACTCCCCAGGGTGATAATGGATCCATGGAGAGTTGCTGGATCCTTGGGAAGATGATGGATCCATCCCTGACTCCACAGGGAGATAGATGATGGATCCATGTCTGACTCCCCAGGGTGATGATGGATCCATGGAGAGTTCCTGGATCCTTGGGGTGATGATGGATCCATCCCTGACTCCACAAGGAGGTGATGAATCCACTGAGAGTTCCTGGATCCTTGGGAAGATGATGGATCCATCCCTGACTCCCCAGGGGGATGATGGATCCATGGAGAGTTGCTGGATCCTTGGGAAGATGATGGATCCACGGAGAGTTTCTGGATCCTTGGGAAGATGATGGATCCACGGAGACTTTCTGGATCCTTGGGAAGATGATGGATCCATCCCTGACTCCACATGGAGATGATGGCTCTGTCCCCCGCCTCCGTGGGGTGCTGATGGCTGCACGGGGAGATGACAGGTCCGTCCCCTGTGTCCATGGGGTGACGTGGGACAGCTGCCCACACTAGCAGCTCCCTCCCGTGCACAGGAAGATGCCCAGGGCCATGCCCAGCAGGCCGAGGCTCCCCAGGACCAGCCCCAGCACCAGCGGGGTGCGCGATCGGCCGCTGACTCTTCCTGCAAGAGGCGAGAGGGACACAGGTGACAACTGGGCCACGCCACCACGTCCCTGTCCCCAGCCCCGGCCCCAGCACGGACCTGTCCTGGCGCTCTGAACCTGCAGGAGGCTGACGCAGGTGGTGTTGAGGAAATACTGCAGGCCCTGGGTGGTTGTGGGGTATTTCATCAGCTGTTCCTGGGCGAAGGCGGCCACCGGGAGCTCTCCGGGCCAGCGCCGCTCCCAGGTGGCGCTGGGGACGTGGAAGCTCAGGAACGCCGTCCTGTTGAGGGTCACCTCGTAGAAGCTCTGGGCTGTGCCGTTGGGGTAGAGGCGGCAGCCCAGGTGGCAGCACAGGTGATGGGTGACTGCGGGGACAGAGGGAGGGGACAAGGTCACCACGCTCCCGCCCGGAGCAGCCCGTGGTCCTCACCAGCAGCAAACTGGGCACGGAGTTGGCACAGCCTCAGCACCACCCCCAGCACTGCTTCCCCTCGGTTTGAGCATGGCAGTGACCGGGATTATTTTCCCTCCCTTTATCCCCGCACAGCACAGCTCCGGTTCTACAGAGAGGGAGGTTTTGGGCACAGAGCTGCTCGTGGTTCTCGTGGGTGGAGCGAGACACCGGGAGAGGGAGGGATGGGTCATGCCAGAGCCTCCGCGGTGACACCGGGCTCCCCAAGGGTACAGGAGTGTGGGGCTGGGGCAAAACCGGTTTGGGGGTAACCAAGGAAAAGAAAGGAAAGCACACCCCGGGCAGGAGCAGCAGAGGTGACAGGGCTTGTGGGGCAGAGCGAGCAGGAGCACGAAACCATCGGCAGTGGCGTCCCACAGCTCCACAGGCTGCGGGATGCCGGCAGGGTTCCAGTGGGATACAGGCGGGATGCAGGCAGGGTTCCGTGGGATACAGGCGGGATACAGGCAGGGTTCCGGTTGGATACAGGCGGGATGCAGGCAGGGTGTCAGTGGGATACAGGCGGGATGCAGGCAGGGTGCAGTGGGATACAGGCGGGATGCAGGCAGGGTGCAGTGGGATACAGGCGGGATGCAGGCAGGGTTCCGTGGGATACAGACAGAACACAGGCAGGGAGCAGACACGGTTCCTACCCCTCACCACCCCACAGGCTGCAGCCCCCGGCCCTTTTCCTGAGGAGCAGCAACAAGTTGAACATCATCCCGTTCCCAGGGTGTGCTCTGCGTAAGAAATTCCCTGCTCCACAGAAGGGCTCCCTTCGCCCACAGGGAGGTTTTGCACATGGCCGTGTCCCCATCTGTCCCTGCAGAGCCACCCCCGGGCCTGGCAGCACGGAAGAGGCTCCCGTTCCCCGGGGCACCCACCCCCGTCTCCCGGGCACCACTCACAATCGGTGGGTCTCTCCTTGTTGAAGAGCATCACCAGCTGCCTGAAGTACCCCAGGTAGGTGATCACCTCGTCCTGCCGCCGGGCCCAGGCGTCCGGGGGCTCCAGCGGGAGCACCTGGGTGACATTATTCCCTTCCAGGACATGGCTGAGCTGCCCATTCAGGCTGGCGTTCCCCCGGAACACGGAGCTGCCCTTGTAGACGCGGGTCAGCTGGAGCATGGTGAAGGCGAGCGGAGCTGCGGGAGACGCGGGACATCAGCCACTGTCCTGTCACCCGCCCTGAGCCCCGTGTGCCCCCACGCCAGCCCCGGTGTCCCCAACCAGCCTTACCTGCCGGCTCAGCCCCGCAGCCCAGCATCCCGCTGAGCAGCAGCAGCCGCAGCATCGTGGGGACGGGAACGGCGCTGGGACACGCTGGGGACACGCTGGGGACACGCTGGTGGCCCGGCTCGGAGCTCAGCCCTGCACCGCGCTGGGGACACGCTGGTGGCCCCGCGGCTGTCCCGGTTCGCAGTTCAGCCCCGGCACCGCTCTGGGTTCGCGCTGCCGGCCCAGGGGATGTTAAGCGGGCCGGGGAGGTGGGGCTGTAGGGGAGGAGAGCGGGACTCCGGCCAGGTCTCTCCCATTTCCTTAACCCGAGCCACCCCTTCCCTGCCGGATGTGCCGGGCCCCGCGGCGCCTGAGGATGCAGGATGAGGCTCCAGCTCCTCCTGGCACTGATGGAATTGGGCGAGCGGCCAGCATCTGACTCAGTTTCCCCCCGCTTTGGCTGTGCAGGGCCCTGTCCCACTCACCTGGGGGATGTGGGAGAGCAGGGGCACACGGTGATGGGGACCATTGCCAGGGAATGGGGACTATTGGAGGGAGCAGCCTCCCAGCACCTCACTGCACCCACCTGGATGGGATGTAGGCTCCCGTGGGGTTCCCCCCGCTCGAAGGGACATCTCAGGGTCACCTGTAGGATCCCATCCCCTGTGGAGAGGGCATCCAGCAACAGGAACCCCCCCCCCTGGAAAGGGGTGACACTCTGGGTAGCTGAGCTGGGCAGTGGGGATGAGAAATCAAAGCCAGGACCAAACCTCCATAGGTTTGTGTTTTAATTACATCTAAAATAATTATAAATTAAGAATTTTAAAATGTGAAATCTCTGCTAAAAGCTCCAGCTCATCTCATTGGCAGAGCATGGCACAGCCTGTAGTGGTACATAATAGCATCCATGCTATCCTGGAATACAGGCATGGAATGCTCTGGGTGGGCAGGGATCAGAAAGCCCAACTCATTCCACCCCCCGTGCCGTAGGCAGGGACACCCAGGGTGCTCCAAGCCCTGTCCAGCCTGGCCTTGGACACTCCCAGGGATCCAGGAGCAGCCACAGCTGCTCTGGGCACCCTGTGCCAGGGCCTCAGCACCCTCACAGCCAAGAACTTCTTCCCAGTATCCCATCTAACCCTGCCCTTTGGCAGTTTGAAGCCATTCCCCCCTGTCAGGGCCCTTGGGAATATTCTCTCTCCAGCCTCCTTGTTGGCGGGCCGGCAGGTGCGCGCCCCAGCCCCCTCCTTTCCACCCTTTCTGAACATGGGGACAAGGACTCTGGGTCTATCCAGGCACCTTGGACCTGACCGGACATCCAGGACCTTCCAAACATCCTGGGCAGCTCCATCAGCCAATTCCTTCAGGACTCAGGGACGGACCTCGCGCAGGATGGCGCGGTGCGGGACGGCGGGGCATGTCCCCAATGCCCGGCACGATATCATAGCGCACCATGTCGCGACAGGGCGCGACGTGTCCCGCCGTCTGTCGCTCCGCGGCGGCGGCCGGGGCGTGTCCCGGGGCGTGTCCCCGGGGTCGGGGCGTGTCCCGGGGCGTGTCGCCGGTCCGTGCGTGTCCCGGGGCGTGTCCCGGGGCGTGTCGCCGGTCCGTGCGTGTCCCGGGGCGTGTCCTCGGCGGCGGCGCCGGCACCGGGAGCGCAGCGATGGCGGCGGCGGCGGAGCTGGAGCGGCTGCGGATGGCGGGGGCCGGGATGGCCATCGCCGTCCTCACCAGCGGCGGCGACGCGCAAGGTGCGCCCGGCGGGGCGGGGGGCTGGGTCCGGGGCCGCGGTGTCCCCGCGTGTCCGTGCCCGTGACCGCGACCGCCCGGGGCCGGAGCCCGCGGCCCGCGCTGCTCCCCGGGCGGGCGGATGGATGGGGACCCCCCTGCCGTGTGCCCG
The DNA here is from genome assembly GCA_039654755.1 of Calcarius lapponicus. Taxonomy (NCBI): domain Eukaryota; kingdom Metazoa; phylum Chordata; class Aves; order Passeriformes; family Fringillidae; genus Calcarius; species Calcarius lapponicus. The sequence continues at coordinate 21,009,396 of CM077472.1, forward strand.
CCCCGCTTCCCCGTCCCCGGCACCCTCGGGCCGTGGGAGGGCAGGGGCCCCACGGGGGGAGCCCCACGGAGGGGATGTGCCCGTCCCTGTCCCCATCCCCATCTCCATCCCCCCCGGGATCAGCAGCTCCCTCGCTCCCGGGCAGTTTCTCGTCCCCAGCTGTGCGCTGAGTTTCCCCGGTCTCAGCCCACGTGGCTCCCCGCCCACTCAAGGGGACACCTCAGGGTCACCTATGGGATCGCATTTCCTGTGGGGTGCAGGGTCCCGTGGCGTTCCCCCCGCTCGAAGGGACACCTCAGGGTCACCTGTAGGATCCTATTCCCCCGTGGGGCATAGGATCCCATGGGAATGCTCCAGCTCACAAATCACTTTTCCAGGCATGAACGCCGCCGTCCGCGCTGTCACCCGCATGGGGATATACGTGGGAGCCAAGGTCTTCCTCATCTACGAGGTTGGGGATCCCCCTCTGCTCCCCATCATGGCTGGGGGGATCCACCCCCCTATGCCGGGGCGCCTTTCACCTCCACCCTCTGCTTCTCCACAGGGCTACGAGGGGCTGGTGGAGGGGGGTGACAACATCAAACAAGCCAACTGGCTCAGCGTCTCCAACATCATCCAGCTGGTGAGGGCCACCATGGGGCCACGGGACGCCAGATCCCAGCCCCCCCAAGGTGTGTGACAAGCCCCGTGTCCCGTTCTGTCCCCAGGGCGGGACGGTGATCGGCAGCGCCCGCTGCAAGGCCTTCACCACGCGGGCGGGCCGGCTCCGCGCCGCCCGCAACCTGGTGGAGCACGGCATCACCAACCTGTGCGTCATCGGCGGCGACGGCAGCCTCACCGGCGCCGACATCTTCCGCTCCGAGTGGGCCGGGCTGCTCGAGGAGCTGGTCCGAGACGGTGGGTGAGCCCCTCTTTGGGGGTGGTGAGGTCAGGAGGGTCACCCCAGTGCCGTGACCCCGAGGAGGGCTGGGCTCCCGCCCCATGATGGTGCCCTGAAATAACCGGTGCGGCGGCCCTGACCCCTCCCCAGGGCAGATCAGCGAGGAGGTGGCGAGGAAGAACTGCCACCTGAACATCGTGGGGCTGGTGGGCTCCATCGACAACGACTTCTGCGGCACCGACATGACCATCGGCACCGACTCGGCGCTGCACCGCATCATGGAGGTCGTGGATGCCATCACCACCACGGCGCAGAGGTGAGGGGGACGGCGGGCTGGGGGCTGCAGTGCCCTGGCCATCACACCCACCCACCCACCTTCTCTTCCCACCCGTGTCCTTGCAGCCACCAGCGGACGTTCGTGCTGGAGGTGATGGGTCGCCACTGCGGGTAAGTCCCCGTGGGTGGGGAAGCCATCAGTGGGATGGGATGCCACATTTCAGGGCCATTGCTGCCACCTCCGTGTCCCCCCAGGTACCTGGCGCTGGTGTCCGGCCTGGCCTCGGGCGCTGACTGGCTCTTCATCCCTGAATCCCCTCCGGAGGACGGCTGGGAGGACCTCATGTGCGAGAGGCTCGGGGAGGTGAGGAGGGGTTCCTGCCATCCCATCCATCCATCCATGCCCTGTTCCCCCCGGGCAGTCCCTGCAGAGGCCTGGGCTGAGCCCCGCAGCCATGCCCGGCCCCTGCGAAGCTTCGGGAGCTGCCGCCATTGTCCCTGTGAGCCGGGGCACTCAGCCGAGCGCAAATCCAGCCCTCGCGTGCCAGGGGCAGCGCTGGCTTGGGGGCTCGGCTGCCCGTGACCTGAGCCACCCCCGGGGCAGCACAGAGGGCGGCAAGGGGAGGGCAGGGTGGGATAAATGTCATCCAGCTGAGCCGTGGTGGCCGTTTGTCCTCCCCTCGTGGCAGACGCGCAGCCGGGGCTCGCGGCTCAACATCATCATCATCGCCGAGGGCGCCATCGACCGCAGCGGGAAACCCATCTCCTCCAACTACGTGAAGGACGTAAGGGACTGCCCCGGCACCACCCTGGCACCCGCGGACGCCGGTGGGTCCCCAACGTGGTGTCCCCTCTTCCCCACAGCTGGTGGTGCAGCGCCTGGGCTTCGACACGCGGGTCACCGTCCTCGGCCACGTGCAGCGCGGAGGGACCCCGTCCGCCTTTGACCGCGTGCTGGTAGGTGCAAGGGGGGACACAGAGAGGGGGAACCCCGCTCTTGCCATCCCTCTGCCCAATGGAAAGGGGTGAGGCACAGATGGGCTCAGCCCTGCTGTGCTGGGCAGAGCTGTGCGCCCATTTCTCCTCATTTACTCCAAATTTCGTGGATTTTTAAGTAAACCCATCAGCTTCCCAGCAGTGAATCAGCAGCCACATGGTTTCCAAGGCTGTGGGAGCATCTCTGAGCATCCCACCCAGCTGGCACTGACGTCCCCAGTGTCACAGGTGCCCCTGTCCCTTTGCAGAGCAGCAAGATGGGGATGGAGGCGGTGATGGCGCTGCTGGAGGCCACGCCGGACACCCCAGCCTGCGTGGTCAGCCACTCCGGGAACCAGTCGGTGCGGCTGCCGCTCATGGAGTGTGTCCAGGTGGTGAGTACCAGGGAAGCTGGCTGGGGGTCTCACTCCCCTCCCTGTGAACGTGGGTGTGATGGTGCTGCATCTTTCTCCCTCCTCAAGACAAAGGATGTGCAGAAGGCCATGGATGAGAAGAGGTTTGACGAGGCCATCCAGCTCCGTGGAAGGTGAGGAGCAGGGACCAGGACTAGGGGAGACATCCCTCGTGGATAGGGGCTTCTCCTTCTGGGGAAGCTGTCCCCAGTCACACCCCAGGGGCACTGGGGAGACTTCCCCTTCTCCCAGACATGCCTTGGGGACACATCACTGTGTCCTTGCAGGAGCTTTGAGAACAACTGGAACATCTACAAGCTGCTGGCACACCAGAAGCCAGCTCAGGAGAAGGTGAGGGATGATGGGGAGCAGCAGGGTGCACCATCCCTGCCTTTGGGACATGTGGGGATGTGCTGTTCCCATCCCTGTCCCCACAGAGCCCCTTTAGCATGGCCATTCTGAACGTGGGAGCGCCGGCCGCCGGCATGAACGCTGCGGTGCGCTCGGCCGTGCGCATCGGCATCTGCCAGGGACACACCATCTACGTGGTCAACGACGGCTTCGAGGGCCTGGCCAAGGGGCAGGTAAGGGGGACCCTGAGCCTGGGATGTCCTGGAGGATAGGGTTGGGCTTGGGGGGGCTCTTCCCACCCCTAACCTGTTGCTGGTGCCCGCAGGTCCGCGAGGTGGGCTGGCATGACGTGGCAGGATGGCTGGGCCGTGGTGGCTCCATGCTGGGCACCAAGCGGTGAGTGCAGCCCTGGGAACAGGGACATAGGGGAAGGGTGTCCCCAGCATCCTTATCCCGCTGTCTGCCCCCCTTCCCCACCACAGGACACTGCCCAAGACCTGCATGGAGAAGATTGTGGAGAACGTGCGCAAATTCAACATCCAGGGGCTGCTGGTCATTGGGGGCTTTGAGGTGCGGTGGAATCCTCGGTTCAGTGGGGGCCGGGGTGGCTCTGGGCATCCCAGAGGAATCTTTCTGGGATGTGGATCTGAGTGCAGAGCCAGCATTTCCCAACCCCTCGGCTGCTTGCAGGCGTACGAGGGGGTGCTGCAGCTGGTGGAGGCACGCGGGCAGTACGAGGAGCTCTGCATCGTCATGTGCGTCATCCCCGCCACCATCAGCAACAACGTGCCCGGCACCGACTTCAGCCTGGGCTCCGACACGGCCGTCAACGCCGCCATGGAGGTGAGGGACACCAACAGGGACAGCTCACCGTGCTCCACCGCCTTCCATCGCGGCCTGGAGTGGCCAATGTCCCATGAAAGGTGGCTTTCCCTGGTGTGACCTCCCCTTGTTTGGGCGCAGAGCTGTGACCGCATCAAGCAGTCGGCCTCGGGCACCAAGCGCCGCGTGTTCATCGTGGAGACCATGGGGGGCTACTGCGGGTACCTGTCCACGGTCACCGGCATCGCCGTGGGCGCCGACGCCGCCTACGTCTATGAAGATCCCTTCACTATCCACGACTTAAAGGTGGGTGAGCAGGAGAGGCTCTCTCTGGCTAAAATGAGAAGGAAAATCAGGGAAGGGAGGGCTCCAGAGCAGGGCAGGAGCTGGAGGACGTGGCCATGCTGGGTTGATGTCAGGATAGGATGGCTGCGGGATGGCTGCTGGCATCTTGGTGTTCATCTTGCAGGCCAATGTGGAGCACTTGACTGACAAAATGAAGACGGATATCCAGAGAGGGCTGGTGCTGCGGTGAGTTGGGGGCACCTGGGGACAGTCATTGCAAACCCCAGCCCTGTGGCAGGGAGCAAGGCCGGAGCTGAGCCCTTCCCATGGCCAGAGAGGGGTCCTGGGCATGGTGAGATCTGGCACTTGGCCCTGGGGACACTGGGTGCCTCCCCAGCCCCAGAGTCCTCCTGGGGACACAGACTGGGGCTCTGGGCCCCAGGGAGAGCAAAACACCACAAAAAAGGTGTTATGGGAAACAAAGGGGGACTCCCTGGGCATGCCAGGGGAAGGAGCAGTCCCCCAAGCCCTTCCTCTGCTCCCCAGCAATGAGAAGTGCCACGAGCACTACACCACCGAGTTCCTCTACAACCTTTACTCCTCTGAGGGCAAAGGCATCTTTGACTGCAGGATCAATGTCCTGGGCCACCTCCAGCAGGTACAGAGGTACAGGGGACAGGGTGGCATGGGCCCTGCTGGCCCTGAGAGCTGGGCACGGCCTGACATCCCCATTTCTTTGTCCCCAGGGGGGAGCCCCAACCCCCTTTGACCGGAACTACGGGACCAAGCTGGGAGTGAAGGCGGTGCTGTGGATGTCAGAGAAGCTGCAGCAAGTCTACAGCAAGGGTGAGCCGAGGGCTGGGGATCCCATGGGGAGTAGGGAAGGCTGGTGGCTGCTGCTCTAGGCTTCCAGGCTTGGCCCCCAGTGAGCAGTGTCCCCCTCCCAGGACGTGTGTTTGCCAACTCTGGAGACACTGCCTGTGTGATCGGGCTGCGGAAGAAGGTGGTGGCCTTCAGCCCTGTGACAGAGCTCAAGAAAGTCACGGATTTTGAGTAAGTCCCCATGCCCCAGCAGTTCACCGGCTCCTGGGGGAACCTTCCCGGGGTGTCTGCTCTAGAGCTGTGTCCCCTGCACAGGCACAGGCTGCCCCAGGAGCAGTGGTGGCTGAACCTACGGCTGATGCTGAAGATGCTCGCCAACTACCAGATCAGCCTCACTGAGTACATCTCGGGCCAGATGGAGCACGTCACCCGTCGCACCCTCAGCATCGAGAAGGGCTTCTAGTCCCACCAGCCTGGCCCACAGCCCCCGCCGTGTCCTCTCTGTGCCCACATGCTGCTGGGGGAGCACTGTGTCCCCTCTGTTCTCAGTAGCCCTGTAGCTTTGCCATCGACCCCTTACAGCAGGCAGAGCCTGGTGCTGTGTCCCAGAACGGCACAATCACTGCTGCGGGTTCTGGTCCCTGTGCGGATGCAGAAGAGTTGCTTGAGCCCAGCCGCGCAGCCCAGACCCTTAATCTTCCCTTAATAGTTTATTATTATTTAATCATGGGATATTTTGAGCCCTTCTTTAGCGGCTTGACCGCCTGAGCCAACTGCTGCTGCTTGTAGTCGCCTGCCCCACGTGCGGGAGGGGAGCGAGGAGGGTGCAGAGCCATCAGAGTGGGTCGGAGCAGTTCCCAGGAGCTTCTGGGTGCCCCTGTGGAGCTCCATCCCCCGTGGGGGTCTCGAGGGCTGAGCACGGGGGTCCTGGCGAGCCCCTGTCCCCTTGCATGACGCTTGGCTGCGACCGTCACCGCGTGGCTGTGGGCGCCGTGTCCGTCACCTCACCGCTGCTCCGTGACCCCCGGATCCCACGGCGCTGCTCCTCTCCTCTAGAGATAAAACCTGCTGGAGCCAAACCTGCCTCCTGGAGTGGTCATTGTGTGGGGGGACGGGTGGCAGGACAGGGCTGGGCTGGGGGGAATAGCAAAGCCTGATGGGTTTCCCAAGCTGGGTTAATGTTGGGCTATTCCAGCCTCCTGCTGGGAGCAGTTTGCCCCGAGCAGGCTGCACGGTCCCAATAGCTCAGTCTTTTATGGGGACAGACTCCTGAAAACCCAAGCAGCTGGCAACCTTAGCAAGCTTAAAGGATATCAGCTCTTTTATTAGTGATTATCAGCTCTTTGTGATTCTAGCTCCTAGCTTGCAAGGTACTGCAGGCTCAGGGCGAGAGAGGAGAAGGCAGTTCTGGCATTCCGCAGCGATGTCTTTATTGGATGTTCTGCAAAGGGTTCCAGCGACAGCTCTTCTAACCAGAATGGGTTAAAACAGCTCTATATGGGGTATAGGGGAGATCAGAAATTGTCCAGTAGCAGGGGTTAAGAAGTGACCTATGGGGTTACAGAGAGTTAAGCTGGGGTCCGAAAGGCGGAAGACAGGGGCTTGCCATGACTTGGCATTTCCAATCTTCAGGCCTCTGCCTTCCACAGGGCCCTAGCAGGCCCTGTGCCCACTACACTGGGCCAAGACATTCCCTGCTTTTGTGCATCCTCAGAGCCTGGGAGAGCGGGACCACAGGCAGCTTCTCCTCCCTGTCCAAGTCGTGGTGGGTGCAAGGTCAGCATCCTTTCGCAACCGCTTCGCGATTCCAGAGAAAAATCACTGGGTTCCCACCTCCAAGGGAACCACCCAAGTGCTTTAGGGTGGTGTGTGCTTGTTTGTGAGGCAGTTTCTCACACTTCAGGCCAGGCGTGCCGGCCTGGCCGGGCTCCGCGCGCTCAGGCTGTGCCAGACGTCACAGGGAGCCCCTTTCCCAGGCCACTTCCCTCCTGGGGCTGCTGGCTGACGGCCCCAGCCTGTGGGACAGCATCAGCATGCATCACAGTCTTTGGGGTCAAGAATTTGTCCTCCCCATGGAGCTGTCCCCAAGTGAAAGTTCCCCCTGATTTGCCCCCTGCCTTTCTCTGATGGGGTGACACCCTCACTGGGCAAGGGAAAGGTTATGGATGACATTTATCCTGGTTTCTAGACAGCCTGCACACAATCCCACCCAGCATCCTTCTGTCTGCATGGAGAGAGCTGGGTCCCATTGATGGGCTGTGAGATGGATTAGGGATTGGCTGGATGGTCACATCCAGAGGGTCAGTGGCTCACAGGGGCCATCAGTGACCAGTGGTGTCCCAGGCTCTGGACTGGGACCAGTGATATTTATTAAGGTCTCCATCACTGGCACAGAGGGTTTGGGGCACCCTCAGCAGGTTTGCAGGTGACACCAGGCTGAGGGTGCAGTGACACTCCCAAAGGACAGGGCCATCCAGAGGGCCCTGGACAAGCTCGAGAAGGGACCTCTGGGAATCTCCTGAGGTTTGACAGCACCAAGTGCTGGTGCTGCCCCTGGGTCAGGGCAACCCCTGGGATCAATCCAGGCTGGGGATGAGCAGAGGGAGCAGCCCCTGGAGAAGGACTTGGGGCTGCAGGTGGTGAGGGCTGGCCATGCCCCACCCCAGCAATGCCCCTGTGCTGGGCTGATGCCAGGGTGGGCAGCAGGAAAGGGGTTGGGATTGTGCCCCTCTGCCCTACTCAGGTGAGACCCCACCTGCAGAGCTGCCCCAGCCCTGGGGCCCAGCACAGGAAGGGCCTGGAGCTGCTGGAGAGAGCCCAGAGGAGGCACCAGGGTGAGCAGAGGGATGGAGCAGCTCTGCTGGGAGGAAAGGCTGGCACAGCTGGGGTTGTTCAGCCTGGAGAAGAGAAGCTGTGGGGTGCCCTCACTGTCAGTACCTGAAGGAGCCAACAAGGAAGCTGGAGTAGGACTTTGGACAAGGGCCTGGGGTGACACACAAAGGGGGAATGTCTTTCCACTGCCGCAGGGCTAGATGGGATATTGGGAAGGAATTGTTCCCTGTGAGGGTGGGGAGGCCCTGGCACAGGGTGCCCAGAGCAGCTGTGGCTGCCCCATCCCAGGAAGTGTCCAAGGCCAGTTGGAGCAATCTGGGCTAGTGGAAGGTGTCCCTACTCATGGCAGGGACTGGAATGAGATGGGCTTCCAGGTCCCTTCCCACCCAAAACCATTCCATGATTTCAGTGCTTTCCCCCCTCACTGAACACATTTTAGGCTCCGAAGGAAGATGGTCACTTTTATCTCATCCCCAGAGCCATAAGTAGCAGACCTTGCTGATGGAGGCAGCGTTGCTGCTCTCAAATAAGTATCTGCTTTGGAGACCCCAGGCAGAGACCTGGCTTCTCCTGGAGCTCCATTTCCTGGGTGGGAAAGGGGCTCTTCCACTCTCCCATGTGCCACTCCTCTTTGGGGGAGCCCCAGGCCTCTCCTTCCCTCCCTCCCTCAGCCATGGACCTCACACCTGCCTCACCAGCAGCCTCTCAGAGTCTCTGGGGGTGGTTTGAAGGGAACAGCTCAGTACAGCTGCTGGCATTTTCCAGAGCTGGAATCATCTGCATTCACTGCTCGATATTCCCGGCTGAGGCAGGCCAGGGTGACAGCAGGTCATGTGGAAAATCTGTCGGCAGCACTGCCCTGCAGCAAACAGGTTTAGGGTGTGAATGGGGACAGGGCTCAGACCAGCTGCATGTTGAGGGACAGGAGTCGCTGCAGCCCCCACACCTCATTTCCACAAAAAAAAAAAAAATACCTGGAGGGCCAAATTCCAGGGAGAATAGGGACAGGACCAGGCACTCAATTCTGAGGATGAGCAGGAGGGGTGTGACTGCACTCCCAGACTTCCCAGCACATCCAGCCCACCCTGAAGAGAGGGCAGAGCAAGCCTCCAGAAGCATCCTGCAGGGGAAGGCAGGCTGCCAAGGCCCTGGAGGGGCTGAGCTCCCGCGGGGGTTTGCTGGGATGCTGCAAGGAGCAGTTGGGAGCCCCGAGGGCAGCACCAGCAGCAGCCAAGGATGAGGAGCACGTAGGCAGCAAACAGCCCAGCTTCTCCAGGAATTGTGTCCGTGTGGCCTCAAGGGCACAGTGATTGCTCCACCAGCCCCATGACCGGGTCCTGATGGACACTTCCTTTGATCACTCACATCCCAGGGAAGCTGGGGGTCCAGCTCACCCCAACAGCAACTCCCTTGTTCCATGACATGGACAGGCCAGGGGCCTGGGAGAAGACTTGCACTCAGCAGGGTGAGTCTCCCAGGCCCTGGATATCAAATCTGGGACATAAATCACAAAACTGCAGCTGGGTTTAACGCAAAAGGCAAGAACAAAGGTCATTCGAGGAGTTAAAGGCATCAGCAAATGTCCCCCTGAGTGATGAGGGTCAAGCTGTGTCTGTTCCCACCAAGGTCAGGCAAACAGGCTTGTGGACACAGGGCTGTCACCATCCCTGAGGAGCATTCCTTCCTGGTAGCACAGCCCGGACACTGCACAAACAGGGACAGGGGGGCCATGGAACAGCCACGTCACCAGCGCAGCACTGGGAGACACGGAGGGCTCGTGTCCTGTATCTCAGGGCCACCATCCTGCCCAGGCAGCTCTGCACTGAGCTTTCCTCAGCACCTCTTTTGCTCCCTGCCTTTGCTGTGGCTGCAAGAAGGTTGTAAGCCAGCCCGGCGGCCCTGCAGAGCAGCGCTGGGAGCAGGCTCACCGTTCCAGAGGCGCAGTGAAGCGGGAAGGCACAGCCCTCCTCCTGCTCCACAGGGCTCACAATGCACTCCCTGAACCAGAGGTAATGGAGCAGTGCCCCCAGCCAGGCCTTTGCTGAACTCCAGCCACCACTTACACGGCCTTGAGGGATAATTGGGTTTATTTGGTATGTCACAATAGTTTAGTTTGTTCTTAACAGCTCTATAAAATTTGATAAATGCAGTTTTATCAGTTAAAGAGCAACACCCACCCCTGATGCCTGTGCAAAGCAGGCAGAACGCTTAGGGCCTTTTAACTGGAATGTTTCTTTAAGCTGCTCTAATGCCTGCAGGGAATGCTGGGGTGAGAGTACAGCTGAGCATTCAGGATGTGGGAGTCATTTGTGGTTCACCTAGGGTGCTCTGAGCTTTCCTTTGGGCTGCCTGACCGGCAGGCGCTGCATGCACCAGGAAGGAGCTGAGGAAATCAGCCAGGACCTGGAAAATAAATTAATAACTAGACATAGACCTTCACCACCTGCACAGACAGGTCTTGGTGACCACCTCAGGCAATGTCTCCCTGTCAGACTCCACCAAACCAAATCTCTGAGGTACAAACTGCCCTCAGAGGTGCTGTGCATCCCCCTCAGGCTGGGTGAGGGGTGGAGTCCCTCCCAGCCATCAGCAGGCTCCGCTCTCCCTCGCATCACACAGCACCTCTGGCCGCATCCCTGTTCCTTTCTGCCTTGCTGATTTGCCTGCAGCTCCCATCCAAGAGCCCCAGCCACACAGGGTACAGTGTCAGAGCCTGCTGCACTGGCAGGAAATCTCGAGAGAAGCAGCATCCCATCCCATGCCCAAGGCTTTGGCTGCAGCCAGGGATGTGGGCAGGACAGCACCGTGGGGCTGGGGCTCCAGGGAGGTTGGAAGGGGATGGGTGCTGTCACTCCTCCTGCAGCTCCTTCTTCTGCAAGGCCTGGAGCCTCCTCGCCACCGTCTGCTGGATGATCTCCAGCCCCTCTGCGTCCAGTTCCTTCATGAGAAGCAGGATGGCATTCAGGACGTTGTTCTGTGGGGATAAGGCACATATTGCTTTGTACCAGCCAGCCAGGACAAGGACACTCGATTTTCCCTGCTCCTTCTAGGAACTCCACCACCACCACCACCACCACGGGCAGCAGTTTGCAGCAGCCACCTGCAGCCACGGGACCGGGACTAACAACCACAACCAAGCCCTCAGGGCAAACACAGGCAGGGAGAGGCGCGTGTGGCACGTGATGAGACTGGAATGCAGGACAAACCCATCCTCTGCTCTGCCCACAGCCCCTGGCTGCCGGCCACGCTCCAGCCTGCCTCCTGGCAGGAAAGGCACAGCCAGGAGCAGCGGCCCTCGCTCTCCAGAGCGTGCAGGATGGGAAAGGACAGCCCTGCTCTGAGGAATGAGGAGAGCTGGTACTCTCAGAGAGAGTACCCCAGCCCTGCCGCCACCACAGGACCAGTGCCAATGCCAGGTTGTGGCTCTGTCAAATCATGTCCTGAAGAACTCCAGGGAGAGATTCCACAGTCTACATAGCTGTCCTTCTAGGGAGAATCTTTTGCCCAACATCCAACCTGAGCCTCTTCAGCTGCAATGGGGGGCCACTTTCCCCGTTTTTAAAGGTCAGAGGCAGTGATGCTGCTCTAGGCAGCTATGGCAGAGTGGGTTAGATCTTGCTCTGCTGGTTGATGCAATGGACCGAGTCCAGCACTCTGCAATTCCCACCTGAACCACCAAAATCCAGATTCATACAAGGCTACATGATGGAGGGGGCTCAGGAACCACTTAAGCTTCCTGTTCAGCAGCTACTTCCCAAGGTTTGACCCTCCTCTTGCTAAAGAAACACGTTCTAGTGTCCAGTCTGAACCTCCCCTGGCACAGCTTTGAACCATCACCATGAACTATCACTAGATCTCAAGTAGAGCAGCTCAGCACCCTTTCCCCATATCCCCTCCTCAGGAAGCTGCAGAGGGGCATGAGGTCACCCCTTGGCCTCCTTCTCTCCAAATCAAACAAACCCAGAGCCCTCAGCTGCTCCTGGACATTTCTTCCAGCTCCGTTCCCCTCCTCTGGGGACATCCAAGGCTCTTCACATCCTTCCATGCTGGGGCTCAGCCTCACATACAAGGAAAAGCAATTTGGTCTTTAAAAGATACTCACACTCTTCTTGCAGCTGCAGTCTGTCTCTTGAGTGGAAAAGGAGAAGTATTTATCCCTGGGAACAAGCTTCATATCAAGCTCCTCCTGAGTTTTGCTAAAAAAAGGGAGGAAAAGCAAAATGTTATTAGGACCAGGTGGGAGGACTTTCCTCTGCCAGGCCAATCCTTCCTTATCACAGGCAAGGAGTATCCAGCTGGAGGACCCCAGGGAATGGACTGGAGCTCCCAGATCAGAGAGGATCCAGCCCTGCCTGCACATGCACCTGATGAGCTCAAGCCACCCTCCCACAGCAGAACCAGCCCCACGGAACCAGCACAGTGGGAACCTGCACCGGCTGCGGGCCTGGCCCCTGGAATGTCAGGCTCCTTTCCTGCTACACACAAGTTCAGAATCCCAGCCATGCTGGCAGCTGCCCAGCCCTCACTTGGTGTCCTCCAGGCTGCAGCTGAGAAGCTGGCTCTGGGGCTCCGTGGTGGATCCAGCTGCACTGGAGGCGGTGCTGGACCAGCCGTTCTCCACAGGGCTGCGGGCCGGCGGCGCCGTGATCTCCACGCCATCCACCAGCGCCTGCGACAGCTCCTCCTCTGTCACAGCTGCAAGGGACACAACAAATGCCTGTTGCTACCAACTGCAGCAGCCCCAAGGGGATGGCATCTCTAGCGGGGCAGGTTCTGCCGCTGCAGAGAGTGCAGGAGAATGCTGGAAGCAATTACCAGCCTCCCAAAGTGAGAAGGGTATCGGGGAGGGATGCAAACATGCTTTCCTATTTCTTGTCTCTGGAGAAGGCTCCAAAAGCAAGCAAATTTCTGCTACTAGGATGGAAAAAAGAAAAACCAGAGAAGCTTTTCTACAGCAGCAGATCCAGTTATAGAACCTTTGTCAGGCCACAGCAAAGACAGACCTCTGAAAACCACTAATTAGTGGTACTGTCTGAGCTATAATGAGGCACTTGGTTCTGCTACCGTAGGGAAGGGAAAAGGGAAGGAATAGGGAAAGGAAAAGGGGATAGGGGAAAGGGGAAAAAGGGGATAGGGGAAAAAAAAGGGGATAGGGGGAAAAAAAGGGGATAGGGGGAAAAAAAGGGGATGGGGGAAAAAAAGGGGATAGGGGAAAAAAGGGGATGGGGGAAAAAAAGGGGATGGGGGAAAAAAAGGGGATGGGGGAAAAAAAGGGGATGGGGGAAAAAAAGGGGATGGGGGAAAAAAGGGGATGGGGGAAAAAAGGGGATAGGGGAAAAAAAAAAGGGGATGGGGAAAAAAAAGGGGATGGGGAAAAAAAAGGGGATGGGGAAAAAAAAAAGGGGATGGGGAAAAAAAAAGGGGATGGGGAAAAAAAGGGGATGGGGGAAAAAAAGGGGATGGGGGAAAAAAAGGGGATGGGGGAAAAAAAAGGGGATGGGGGAAAAAAAGGGGATGGGGGAAAAAAGGGGATAGGGGAAAAAAAAAGGGGATGGGGAAAAAAAAGGGGATGGGGAAAAAAAAGGGGATGGGGAAAAAAAAAAGGGGATGGGGAAAAAAAAAGGGGATGGGGAAAAAAAGGGGATGGGGGAAAAAAAGGGGAAGGGGGAAAAAAAGGGGATGGGGGGAAAAAAAGGGGATGGGGGGAAAAAAAGGGGATGGGGGGAAAAAAAGGGGATGGGGGAAAAAAAGGGGATGGGGGGAAAAAAAGGGGATGGGGGAGGTGGAAGGGGAAAGAGGAAGAGGAGGCAGATGGGAAAGGCAAAGAGAAACTGAAAGGGAAGACAAAGAGAGCAAACAGCTTAGAAGCACTGGATCTAACTCAACCCCTAACACCTCCTAACTCTAGGAAAACTCAAAGGACACCCGCAAGAGGAGCCAACCCATCCCCACTTCCCATGTGGCGCTGGCCCGGGGCTGTGTGCAGGTGAGCAGAGCCCACCCTGGAGGCCCGGGGCTGCGTGCAGGTGAGCAGAGCCCACCCTGGAGGCCCGGGGCTGCGTGCAGGTGAGCAGAGCCCACCCTGGAGGCCCGGGGCTGCGTGCAGGTGAGCAGAGCCCACCCTGGTGGCCCGGGGCTGTGTGCAGGTGAGCAGAGCCCACCCTGGAGGCCCGGGGCTGCGTGCAGGTGAGCAGAGCCCACCCTGGAGGCCTGGGGCTGTGTGCAGGTGAGCAGAGCCCACCCTGGTTGTCGAGTTTCTGCAGGCAGGGCAGGTTGCGCAGCACGGTCATGCGGTAGCGGTGCGGGTCGGGCCCGCAGCAGGGGTTCTCTGCCAGCCACAGCACCCGCAGCCGCGGCAGCGTCTTCAGGTAGAACAGCTCATCCAGGCTCCTGATGTTGTTCCTCCTCAGGTAGAGCTCGCTCAGGTTCTGGCAGCGGTGCAGCGGCTCGAGGTCCGAGATGCCGTTCACGCTGCGGAGACACGGTCAGAGCCCACCCAGGGGGGAGCACAGCACTTCCCACCCCCCTTTCCTGCAACAGCCTCACCCCAGCAGGGCACAGCAAGGGGCGCTCAGCCCATGGCTTGTGGCATTTCATCTTTGTCAGCAGAGGGAAGAATTGAAAGAGAATTGCTCCACCCTGCTGAGGATGACAAAGAGCCTCTTCTTCCCCCAAACCTGCCCCCTTTTCTGTAGCAGCTCCTCAGATCCACACTAGGAGTATCCATGTAAGATTCCCAAGTTAAAAGGCTCAAATTTGCAGATCATTGCCTCCATGGGATCCCCAGGATAGGTGAAAGTTGAGCATATTATGGAAAGGGAAAGCTCTGAGAGATCCACAAAATATTTCAACAAGTATTTTGGAAATAGGCCACATAGAGAGGCCAAGAAGATCCCTGTCGAAACTATGGAGTAGAATTTCAGGAGCAACAATCCTAAGGAGTTTTATCACTTGTGAAAACAGAGAATATTTCCTCAGGAGCACAGGGAGTAGTGCAGGGGAGCTGCTGAGGAATAATCCTGTCTGTATCTCTGCTGCTTGAGAAATGGGGCACAAAGAGCCAGGCAGTTCACATACACAACCCCAGCAACATGGGAAGAAACCATCTCCAGGAAAAGGTGATTTCCTTGCCCTCTCCAAAGCTGGCAAACTGGCATTCACCTGAACGTGATCACCTCGATGTTGGGCAAATCTCGGCATATCGATATCTGGGCAGGAAGAGACAGAAACAACAAGTTGGCACTCGTGGGGGAAAATATAAATAAACCCAATTGAAATCACAAAAAGCACCATCAGGAATTTGGGTTTGCTTCAGTCTAACCCAAGCTTAACAACATCAGAGATTTTCTGACACAGCGAGTGCAGCGTCAGCAGCTCCTCCAGCCTCTGCTCAGGAGTGGAAGTGCAGATACCAGCCAGTGTCACATTGTTCTTCTGCTCCAGCAACTCTGCAGCCTCCACATGCAAGAAATGCTCCCTCCCACCCCTGCCAGCCCTCCCCTAGCGACAGAACCTCATCCAAAATCACCACAGAGAGGTAGGACTCAGGGTCCTGCTCTCCAAGGCTCCATGCTGGGCCTCGGAGAGAAATTTTCCAATGTGGAAACAGCAGCAATCACTTTTTTTTTTAATGGTGTGAGATGCTAATCAACCCTGAAAAGCCCTGCAGCTCACAGGCACCAGGCCAGCCGGAAGCCAGGCCCTCCCCAGTGCCCTGCCAACCCCATGGATTCCATGGTGTCCCCGCTCCAGCTGTGGGCCCAGGCTCCTCTGGTTCCTCCAGTACTTACATCCGTCAGGTGGCTGCCCCTGCAAGAGGAGAGGGGAGTCAGGGAGAGCACAGCAGGGCTCAGCCTCCCCCTGCACCCCCCACAGCCAGGTTCACAGCCCCAGCCCCCAGCCTGGCCCCACCAAACTGCTCCAGCACAGTCTGTATGGGCCTTGCTGTGCCTCCCCTTCCCCAGCCCTGCCTGTCCTCTCTCACCCAGCCCTGACACCCCTCACCCATCGCTGCCCATCTGCCCTTACCCAGCCCTGTCCCACCTCCCCATCCCTGCCTGACACCCAGCTCCCTCCTTCCTGCCCTCCCTGCATCCTTGGCCCCCTCCCCATCCCTGACACCCAGCTCCCTCCTTCCTGCCCTCCCTGCATCCTTGGCCCCCTCCCCATCCCTGGCACCCAGCTCCCTCCTTCCTGCCCTCCCTCCATCCTTGGCCCCCCTCCCCATCCCTGACACCCAGCTCCCTCCTTCCTGCCCTCCCTCCATCCTTATCCCCCCCTCCCGATCCCTGTCTGAACCCCCTCCCCACCTCTGCCGTGTCCCCAGCCTGTCCCATCTCCATCCCTTCCTGTCCCCTCCCCATGCTGGCCTGCCGCCCCTCATGCATCCCTGCCCGTCCCCTCTCCTGATCCCAGCCTGTGCCCCCATCCCAGGCCCGCCTGTCCTCCCTCCATCACTGTCCTCTCAGCCTCAGCCGAGCCTGTCCTCCTTCCTCATCCCTGCCTGTCCCTCGGCCCCTTGTCCCCCGGCCCCCTGTCCCTGCTGTCCCCGCGCCCACCAGCAGTTCAGGCGGCGGACGCCGTCGAGCGCGGCCGCCTTGGCCTGTGCCAGCACGGCCGCCCGGCTCAGCCTCATGCCGGGCCGGGCCGCGGCTGCAGGGGCGGCTCCGCTGCGATCAGGCCCCGCCCGGTCGGGGAGGCTCCGGGGCTGGATTCGCCTCCTCCTCCTCCTCGCCGCTGCCCCGGGCTGGATTCGCCTCCTTCTCCTCCTCCCCGCCGCTGCCCCGGGCTGGATTCGCCTCCTCCCCGCCCCGCCGTGGGCCCGGCACCGCCGCAGCCCCCGAGCCCCGCCGCTGCCGCAACGGGCGCGCGTTCCGGTGGTTATTGGTGTTTACGGGTAAATGCTATCAGCCGTTTAATTATGGCTTATTAGAGAATGTTTTGTACACAGAGCTGCGCCTTTGTGGGTGTATGTTTATGCGGAAAGATCACCACGGAATCGTGGAATGGTTTGGGCTGCGTGGGAAACGCTCATCTGATTCCAGACCCCTGCTAGGGGAAGGGACAACTTTCACTATCTCAGGCTGCTCCAAGCGCCGTCCAGACCGGCCTTGAACACGTCCAGAGTTGGGCACAGGTTGCTTCTCTAGGCAACCTGTACCAGGCCCTCATCACACAGGGAATTTTTTCCCCTAATATTTAATCTAAACCTACTCCTTCAATTTGAACCCATTCCACCTTGGAATAACACCAGTGCATAATTTAATACACTCGTGTGGTTTATGTGACTTTACACATATGTTCCCATATACTCCTCTATCTATACATGTATGCAGTGTGCATAAATAAAATATATCTACATTTTCTAGAATAGATTTATAAATAAATAAATCTATTTTCTATAATAAATATATAATTTTTGCCCTCTCACCCATCCCTGCCTGCTCCCCATCTGCTGCCCTCTCCTCAATCATTTCCTAAACATTCCAACAGGTGATAGTTCAGCCCTTGAACCATTGTACAAATAATAGTTAATGACTATCTCAAGAATGACTAATACAGCACTACAGTTTCTTACTCCTCTTATCCCGTGTGGCAATAAAAAACTAACACTCACCTTTGACTCAGCCTTGGACTCAAGTGGTTCAGGACTCGTTTTTACAGAGCCAAAATCCTTTAGGAATCTTCTGCACTGCTGGGTTTCTACACCACCATATGATGTGGTGCAGGGAAACGTCCCATTTGTATCTTCAGGGGAGAGCTGAAGAGAGAGTTGCATGAGAGAGCTGGAATAAAAAGGTCTGGAGAAGCAGTGTGGTTAGCCCAAAAAAAGGGACTCATGCAGTGTTTCCCAGCGTTTTTCTGTGTGTGTCCAGCTGATTTGGCAACAGAAGCAACTGCAGGATGTAGGCTGGGTGTTCTTTGGTTGTGTGGGTGTTTGGGTGCTGCTGCAAAAGGAGGGTTCAGGTGTGTCAATGGGACACTTAGGGACATAGTTTACAAAATCACAGAATCATTGAGGTAGGAAAACACCTCCAAGCTCATCAAGTCCAACCTGTGACCGATCCCCAGTGTTGTTGGCACACAGTTTGTGGTGATTGGGAGTGGGGCTGAGCCTCAATGGGCACAGCTGTGAGCAGCAGGTGAGCAGCACTGACAGCAATGAGCCATGGAGTGCCCAGGGCCACTGACCAACCACCAAAAGGAACACAGAGGGCACACAGGTGCAGGGCATGTGGGATTGTTATAAATGATCAGCTCAGTAGCCAAATTTATAGAAAAATTCAACAAAGATTTATTAGATCAATGACAAAGATAGAATTTAGGAAAAAAACACCACAGCCAAGACAGTGTCTGCCCCGGACACAGGCGTTGGGTGAACCCGGGTCCACTGACAAAGTGACAGTGTTTCCCCAGGAGTTCACCCCAAGTGTTTCCAGTGGCCAGCTTATATCCAGTTTATTCTGCCTGGGGCAGGGATGACCACATCTTTCTTTGTGTTCCTTTGTATGCATAGTTGGATCTATACCGATGTAGAAACAGACAAAGGCAAACTCGAAGATGCAGACAATGTCTGAGTGTCCAGGCAGAGGCTGCATTCACATGTACTGGTTTTTTTACACCACGATGAAGTCATGTCCAGGTGTATGTCTCCTGAGCTCCTCCAGACATTCCATTTTGGGGAGGTCCAGATGGAATCTCCCGATAGCTGGGGGCCATTCCATTCATCTGGTAACAGACCTGATATCATCTTAACGCTGTCCAGGAACTGGTTACAATAGGGATAGAACTCTGTTCCCAGCTAGAGTGGTCAGAAACATAACTTTGGATCTTTGCAATATTTTATACACATATATCTCTATTTCTCTAGTATGAATTATCTCTACCATATATAACAGGATGAAGGGTATAAAAGGTTGTACTGCAAAACAGCAAAGAGCTGCTTGAAGCTTTCTGCAGTGACACAGTGTTACTGTGTATGGGCCGATGCCTGAAGCTTTCTGATGAGGTAAGGTGTTACTCTGCTTGAGTAAATGCTTAAAGCTTTCTGAAATTGTGTGGTGATACTCTGTATATCATGGCCCCCTAGACTGCAACATATGCTGTGACACCTCACCTTGTCACCAGCCCAGGGAACTGAGTGCATGTCCAGGCATTCCTTGGACACCTGCAGGGATGGGGACTCCAAACCTCCCTGGGCAGCCCCTTCCAAGGCCTGCCACTCTTACAGTGGAGGAATTCCTCATGATGTTAAACCTGAGCCTTCCCTGGCACAGCTTGAGGTCATTTCCTCTCGTCCTGTCCCTGTTCCCTGGGAGCTGAGCCCGACCACCCCCAGCTGTCCCCTCCTGTCAGGAGCTGTGCAGAGCCACAAGGTCCCCCCTGAGCCTCCTTTGCTCCAGGCTGAGCCCCTTTCCAGCTCCCTCAGCCTCTCCTGGTGCTCCATTCCCTTCCCCAGCCCTGTTCCCTTCCCTGGGCACGCTCCAGCCCCTCCATGTCCTTCCTGAATTGCTGGGCCCAGAACTGTCCCCAGGGCTGGAGGTGCCTCACAGATCCCAGCACAGAGGGGCAGTCACTGCCCTGGGCCTGCTGGACACACCCTGTTCCTGATCTGAGCCAGTGGTGAACATGGTTGTGCCAGGTTAATGGTTGGACTCGAAGTTAGACAGCTTTTCCAGCCTTGATGATTCCATGGTTCTATGGAACACACTGGAAATGAACCCTGGTTTGTGGTGATGTTCTTGTGTTGGGAGAGGAGATGGGTGGCACTGAACTCCCTCACCTCCTGATTGCCACACTTCCAGATAAGGGAGGGGCTGAGGGATGCATTGTTTGGGATCAGTGGGCACGCACTTTTCAGGAAAAATGTGGGATAAACAGGTTAGGCAGATCATCCCACTGCCCTTCCCCCTCTCTGCCTCAGCACTTAGCTGCCATCACACCCACAGACAGCCAGGACACAGGTGATGCATGAGGATTTTAGAGCTGGATATGCAAGCACTCACATGGAGCAATTCTTGGAATTTTTAGGTTTTCTGTATGCAGCTGTCCACAGGCCAGCTGGCATGAGGAAGCTCAGGGTTGGGGCACGTGAGCCATGTGTCGGTGAGGGCAGCAGCAGGACCTGAGGAAGAGCAATATCCAGGACTTTGTGGTGATTTTGTTCACCAAATCCCAGGCTGCTTTCACTTCCACTGCAACATGGAACACCCATGCATGATTCCAACCACCCAGCTCTGCAATCCCACTGTTGGCAGACAAACCTGTTCCCGAGACAGCCTAAGGAGATTAAGAAATCTTCTCTAGATGCCACAGAGAGATTTTTGTGCTCATCCTGGTGGAAAAAGCACAGGTCAGTCAGTTTTACTGGCACTGTCTGATCTGACACCTCTCCTGAGACTGAATCAGACACAAACATTTATTTCATTCAGGTTAATTAAATAAAACCTATTTTAATCCACAGTTTAATTCTGCAAGCAATAGCAATAATCATCTCAGGCAAACCTCTGCCCCAGTCTTTTAAAAAGAGAGCAGTTAAATAATGCATTTAGGCTTGTGAAGTGCATGCAGAGAACAGGAGAACCCCTGAGGCCTGGGAGCACGTGGCCTCTCCAGGCTGCACAGGATCACCTACAATCCACGGCACATCCACATCCTGCTCACAGCCCTGCAGTGTCACTAATGGATCTTTCAGTGTTCCAGAGCAGGGGTCAGGTATCCCCATGGCCCTGATGAGGCCTCACCTCACCCCCTAATTCCTGGTGGTGGGTTGTGATCACTTTTTGAGTCTGTGGGAGCCAGAGAGCAAAAAGCTCTTTGCACACTTGGGCTCATATCTGAAGTACCTTCAGTCAGGTCTGTACTACACAGCAGCCTCACATTTCTTTTCCAGCTTCATATAACTGTTTTATAAAATAAGACTATTAGAACCTGTTTAATGGCTTTGTGGAGGGTGCAGGAAAGCCATTTCTTGCATGTAATCCTTGTATGTATTTTTTCCTCTCATTTCCAACCAGGACATTTGCTGTGATCTGTGATTCCTTTATGCAGGGTCTCACAGCTCACTTGTGATTCCCACAGTAGACTCAGAAGGAAAAGGTGGAACCCCCCAAGTGTCCTGGCTACTGAACTGAACCACCTGATGTGGTGTGGGATTGCTGTTGGAGTGGGAGTCACACAAAGGGATTTGAAGCACCTGAGACCTGCCAGTGATATGGATGACTGCCCTTGCTGCCAGGAGCAGCCTGACATCCACACTGCTCTCCAGGCTTGTCACTGTCACTGATGGCTGTCTGCCCTCCCAGGTATCGTGGAATCATAGAATCACACAATACTCCAAGGTGGAAGGGACCACAAGCATCATCCAGTCCAACTCCTGGCCTTGCACAGACACCCCAACAATCCCACCCTGTGCATCCCTGGGAGCATTGTCCAAATGCTGTTGGAGCTCTGGCAGCCTTGCCCATTCCCTGGGAGCCTGTTCAGTGCTCCATCACTTCTCGGGGGGAAGAACCTTCTCCTATTATCCAACCCAAATCTCCCCCCAGCATAACTTCCTGACATTCCTTCAGGTCCTGCATGGAGTGGTTTTTTCTTCCATTGGCCATGTCAGATCTCACTAACCCTTTGTGGAGATGGAGATCGATGGCAGTGCCTCTATGGAGTCACCTCTTAAGTCCTGGCAGCTGGGAGCGCAACCAGAGCCACCTCTCCTGGTGCAACCCCACAGCAGCTTTAAGTGTTCCAGAAGCTGATCCCTATCAAACACCACCCTGGTTGAGGAAAGATGTTAAACAGGATAGAAAGAGCAACATAACTTTGGGAGAGTTTTATTTTCCTGATTTCCTGGAGAGGTGCTCAGCCCTCCTGAGATGGGCTCTGCTCCTTGCCCTTTCCTTTTCCCTGGAAAAGCCTCATGCATGTGAGAATGCCTCATTTCTGAGCAACAAGTTTTTCCTGTAACTGCTGCAGTGTGGGGTCACAGCAGGCTTGGCCATGCTGTAGTTCTGAGGATGCTCATGGCAGCTCTCCAGCAGCTCTTCCACCCACAGGACATTCCCTGTCTGCAGCTGTCACTGCCCTAGGTCTAGAACACCGTGTGCAATCACTATTTAGATGTGTGCAGGAAATGCCAAAGTTTGGCAAGAGCAAACAAAATAATCATGTCATGGTGATGGATGGAGACAGGCGCGTCACACAGGCTCTGTCAGTTTTCATTTTGGGAAATATCATCTCTTATTCCCTCTGAAGAGCCAGCTAAGAGGAACACCTGTGTCTATAAGACACTTCCAGAGCTAGGGAGGCAGATGAGCACTCCAGTGCCAAATTAACAGAGGAGCTTCTGCAGAATTTCTGGGGAAAAACTTTGGAGAGGATTTCCAGGAAAGCTCCTGCTCCCTCTGTTGTCCTGTGCTGACACCAGCACTAGCTCTGTTTCACCAGAAACAGACTCTACAGACACCACAGCCACACCTTCAGCCACCTGGAGGCACTGAACAGCTCCAGTGGACTGAGCAGGATGAAGAATTTCCCAACAGACAAGATCTATCTCATCCAACAAATATGAATTCCCAAGGCAGACATCCACAGTAAAGGGAAATCACAGCCAAGAGCATAAAATGAGTATTGAGGAGCTGGTGTGAGTCCAGAGAAGGGAAATGAGCTGGGGAAAGGGCTGGAGCACCAGGAGTGGCTGAAGGAGTTGGGAAAGGGGCTCAGCCTGGAAAAAAAGAGACTCAGGGGGGACCTTGTGGCTCTGCACAACTCCCTGACAGGGTCAGGAGTCTGCCTCTGTTCCCAGAGAACAAGTTGTGGACTTAGCAGTGTAAGGTTGATGGTTGAATGTGATGGTGTTCACAGGGGTCCGAGGATGAGGGAAGAGACGAGGATCTGACTCCATGTTTCAGAAGGCTTGATTTATTATTTTGTGATATATTTTATATTAAAACTATACTAAAAGAATAGAAGAAAGGATTTCATCAGAAGGCTGGCTAAGAATAGAAAAAGAATGATAACAAAGGCTTGTGACTGAGACAGTCTGGACAGCTGGGCTGTGATTGGCCATTAATTAGAAACAACCACGTGAGACCAATCACAGATGCATCTGTTGCATTCCACAGATAATCCACATTCCACATCCCAGCAGATAACCATTGTTTACATTTTGTTTCTGAGGCCTCTCAGCTTCTCAGGAGAAAAAATCCAAAGGAAAGGATTTTTCAGAAAATATCATGGCTACAGTTGAACTTGATTTTTCCAACCTAATCTGCTCACTTCCCTCTGCTCTTTTGGCAGGAAGCTGAGCTGGGACTTGGGGATAGAGGTTACTCCTAGCAGGATGGTTTCTGTGATCCCTTTGCAGCAGAGAGCTGCACAGGTGCTGGGTGTGGCAGAGCTCTGGGCAGCACAGAGCCAGGAAAGGCTGCAGTGGGAGCTCACATGGAAAAGGTGCCACACATGCTCCAGGGAAAAGCTGTTTGAGAGCTTGGTCTGTCCCCCTCGGCAGCAGAGCCACCAACATTCCCTACTGATTCCTGAGCTGGCTCACTCCCTCCTGTGGTTCCTGCTGCTCTGGAAGCCTGTCCATGTGCTGCGTGGGTGCTGTGGGGGAAGAAATGGCTGAGGGCAGCAGGAGCTGCCAGGCTGGCTCTGCAGCTGCACACGTGTGCTGCTGGAACAAACAAACTCCTTTCCATAACTTCCACAAGTGTGGCTTTTTCAGCCTGAAATTCACTAGGCAAATGCCACAACCCCCCCTGGCTGAGCATCCTTGTTTGCCTTTTACATGGTAAACATGGCAAATATAGCAGGTGACTCATTCCATTGATCCTGAGAATAAACTGTGCGGGTGGATTTGTGAAACTTCCAAGATGGACTTGGAATAAGGAATTTAAGTAATTCTCACCTTTGTTTTTATGTTTTGGTTTTTTTTTTTTATTATTTTTTTTTTCTTTGTTTGGTTATCTGTTAAAAAAAACCCTGAAAAAATTAACCTCAAAATTCAATCTCAATTAGCATGGATTAGCAGGACCTATGGATGTAGTTTAGCATTTGCTCAGCTGAGGAACAGCTGGAAGGTTTCCACCAGGAGTTGATTTGGATGTAGTCAGAGAAGCCCAGAGACCTCAACAGTGTAGGCACGAGCCAGTCTTCACTTGGGATCAATTTTAGGGATTACACATAACTGGATAGAGGGAAATTGCTGTTCTGGGACCTGTTACAGCAGCTCTGAGGCACAAACGTTTTCTCCTCATGAATTTTCACTCACCCTTTGTTCCTAATCTTTAATCTTCACTTAAATGTTCTTAATCGTCACTTAATCTTTGTTCTTGCATGACACTGACCTCCTAAGGGGAGGGGGGGGTGAGGAAGGAACAGGATTAAGAGGTGAAACAACTTGGCTGCAAAGCAGCATTGTCCTTGGTAGATCTGGGTGGAGAAAAGTGCTGGTTCAGCTCCCTGTGCCTCTTTGTGCCCTTCTCCAGATTCTTTTTAAATTCCCTACAGCTCCCACCCTGTTTGGCCTCCCTTCACTAAATCCTCAGAAAGGAGGAAGGCAAGAGGGAGGCTCCTGGCCCACCTTGACTCTAATGTTATGGCTTTTCTCCATGTTTTTTGGTCTCTTTATAAGGGAGGGATATATCATCCTGATCCCTTCAGGCTCCTTCCTGTGCATCTCACAGCATCACACACTCTGCATAAAGAAACATCATATTTTACTTTGATTTGCAAATCAGCAGGATCCCAATTCCCATGCAAATGTATTCACAGGATGCATGTTATTGGCAAAAGGAACTGATAACAACTGTCTCTACAGAGCACTGGGTGCAGTGGAACTTGCTCCTTATTTTAGCATTTCAGCTGTACCCACCAGGCTGCTGCTTCTCATCCTGTCCCTGTTCCCTGGGAGCAGAGCCCGACCACCCCCAGCTGTCCCCTCCTGTCAGGAGTTGTGTTTTAGAGCCACAAGGTCCCCCCTGAGCCTCCTTTGCTCCAGGCTGAGCCCCTTTCCCAGCTCCCTCAGCCTTTCCTTGTGTTCCATTTCCTTCCCCAGCTCTGTTCCCTTCCCTGCACATGCTCCAGCCCCTCCATGTCCTTCCTGAAGAAGCTGTGGCTGCCATTGGATCCCTGGAAGTGTTCCAGGCCAGGCTGGACAGGGCTGGTGGAAGGTGTGTCCCTGCCTATGTCAGGGAGTGGAAATGGATGAGGTTTAAGGTCCTTTTCAAACTAGGCAATTCTGGGACTCCCTGGGATGAGCTGAGCAGATGCAATGTCTCCTCCTGTTTCCCAGCTCCAAGCCTGGTGCAGTGTTGTAGTTTGAAAAGCACTGAAGAATTCAGTATTTTGGTTCAACCACTGCTGTGTGTTTTATATCCGGGTGGTCCTCTCTGTGGGTGTGCTTTGCTAATCCCTGCATCCAATCCTGGCCCTTTGGGGCTGCCGGTGCTTTACTGGTGCTGCTTGAGACATAAAACAGATACAATGGAGGTGTTTGTGACGCTCCTCCTCCCTGCGCATATTTTGTGGAGAAACTATGCCAAAGACAGAGGAAACCCGCCATTTCAGCGACACTCTGCTGCCCTCGAGTGGGTGCCTAAGAAATATCCCGCTCTTCCCTACCCACGTACTCTGAACTAATCCTTTAACATTCAAAAAAAGTCCCTCGCAAACACATTTTTCAACTGTTTCTGCGGCCTGGCGAGGGCGAGGGACGCGACCTCACCTGAGGCGAGGGGGCGGGGCCTCACCTGAGGGGAGGACGGGCGGGGCCTCCATGGGTGGGGCCTCAATGGGGCGGGGCTTCGTGGGGGCGGGACCGTGGTATGCCTCATTGATGACGTCAGGGGGCGTAGCCATCGCGCCCAGGGCGGTGAGGGGTTTGGGCGGACGAAGGGGCGTGGCCAATGGGGGGCGTGGTCTCACCTTACGGGCGGCCTCGGGGTAGGGGCGTGGCCTTTTCTTAAGGCGTGGTCTAAGTGTGGGGCGTGGCCTTGTCTCCGGGGGCGGTGCCGCACGGGGCGTGGCTTTGGGGGCGCGGTCTCCGGCTCAGGGATGTCCCCCTGGGGGCGTGCCCTGCCGAGCGCGCGCGCGCGGCCCCGCGCTCTCGTCACTTCCCGCGCGGACGGCGCTGTCGCCGGGGTCGGTCGTGTCCGGTTCGGGCGGCGGGAGCAGCGGGACGGGACGATGAGCGACAGCGGGGAGCAAAACTACGGCGAGCGGGTAATACACGGAGCCCGAGCACGCTGCGCGGCCGGGCCTCCCTCCCCCCTTCCCTCCCAACCCCACACACCCCTCCATCGCCTTCGGGTGGCGCCGGTTCCCCCGTGTCCCCCCCGTGTCCCCCTTTTGCGGGTGGCGGAGCCTCCGCGGGAGCGGAGAGGCGGGTGAGGCGGCGCGCCGGGGCCGATGGCGGAGGGGCCGCTCCCCGCATGAGGCGCCCGGCGCCATCTTGGGCCGGGACCGCGCGCCCGGGAGGGACAAAATGGCGGCCCCGAGCCCTCAGGGGCCCCGGGCCCTCCATCCCACCCCTGCGGAGGGCGAATCCTGTTATTATCCTCTCTTCAGAGCCGCCTTGCAATCCACTCTTGAGTTGCTCTTTAATTTAGACTGCTTTTCGCTGCCTCTCCCCTGTAACAATAACTCTGCTTCTCGGGCCTGGCGTCCGCGTGTCTTGGGCTCTCCTCTAATTTAAATTTGATAATGGAGGCAACCCCTTGGCTTTGTGAAACCTGCAGCCGATATCTCCCAGGGCTCCGAGCTGCTGAAAGATCTCACTGTCCAAAATAGTTTTTATTAATGTCCTTATAGATGCCTTGCTAAGCTCCATGTTTGTGATATACATCTGTAGTTGCATCTTATTTACTGCATCAGCCTTGTTTGCCTTTGATGTCTTTATTTAGGGTCACCGATGTGGTTTGGGGATTTTTTTAGCATAATTCAAATATTTTGCTGCAGCATCGGAGGGAATTGTGGAGGTGATAAGTTCCTAAGTTTTAAACTAGAGGGGGCAAGAAATATTAGAAAACGTAGTAATTTTGAGCAATGTCTTTCTTAGAATACGGTTTTATCTTACTAATTCACTATAAGAAGCTGTAATATGTGTTTCTACTTCAAGGTAGGTAACATCAGAAAAAATTGGTCTTCAGGGGGCTAAAAATGGGAATGAATGGTGACAGACAGAGATTAAGGAATAGGCTCGTGCTAGCACCAGTGTTTTCATTGGTATCTTCGTTCACTCTGAAGTTTTTTTAGTGACGGTGTGTTTTTTGCTCAGGGTGAATTGTGTGTTAGTTTTTTTTAAAGATGCTTTAATTGTTGTGAAGGTCAGACTGGAAGCCAGTGTAGTCTAAATAAAGTTTGCCAGGATAACCTGCGTTATATTTTCAGTCAGAAAGAGTGGAAATAATAAAGCTTCTATAGCAAAGTCTTTTTGTGTGAAACAATCGTGCAGAGTACTAGGGCAGAAATTGTTGTCTGCTGCTTTGTTATATTTTTAATATAAAAATACATTAAAGCATTTGTAGGCAGCCTTTGCCAGTGTCTAGAATGAATTATGTCTGAACTGTTGTGATATTTAAATAGGTAAGTTGTTTGAAATTGTTGTGTTTGTAAAGGTGAAACCATAGAGCTGCACACCTGCTATTCCAGACTGGAGCAGGGATTGGTTTTCCTTCTGCTCTTGCCAGTGTTATTTTTGGGGTTTTTTTGCTTACTAAAGGCTTATGTTTTACTGAGTCAATGGCTTTTGTGCTTTTCCAAACTGGAGTCTCTGCAGACTTGAGTTAGTATTTGGATAAATAATCTGGAATATGATTGCAACTGTCTTAAACTGTCCCAGGTGCAGGCTGCCAGCAGGAATTGAGCTCTCTCCTTTATTGATGTCCCTTCAGGCAGTCAGATCTGGGAATTCAGTCAGCTGGATCTTGTTTTACTCCATTTCCAGCTGCATTGCTTTGGAGGCCTGACTTGATTGAGCCCTCATGGCAGCTTTTGGGATGAAGAAATTCCAGGTGCTTTTGCCAGGAATGGGACTTGTTTAAGCAGCAGTACGAATTTACTCTGGATTATGGCGTTTTTAAAAGGGGGAGGAAAGATGAGATGAAAAAATTCCCACTTGAATTCTCTTTTACAGCTTATGTTCCATAGGGGGATGAACCGAAGAAACCATAAATTGTTAAATACTGGAATATACTTGAGATGCTGTTGTTATGCTGCAATGCCATGGTTTTCCAACTTAATTTTGTTTTCACTGAAGCACATGGGATTCAGGCATGGAGGGGTTGGAAAAAGACGAGTTAAAGGCCAAATTAATGAATCCCACCCTGTGAATTAGTTAATTATGATAGTGATGGCTTGGTATGTGTTCAGAAGCTGTTCAATATGTAAGTCAGGGTGGGGGGGTTTTGTTTGTTTGGGGTTTTTTATGTATAAAAATCAGTACAGATTACTTACAAGGTATTTAATACATGTATTTTCAAGAAAGAGTGATTTTTTTAGTACAAAATTGTGTCAGAAGGAGGTCTGAGGAAGCAGTTTGAGGTTAGGGATGAGCTGGTCGCTCAGTGCCACCACATGGATGGACCATGACCTGTGTTCCTCCCTCACCAGCTGGCACTTGATGGCTCCTCTTGGGGAGCTCATTCAGTGCCCAAACCTGTCAGAAGATAATTTGGGTTTTGCAGGTGGATGAATTTCCTTCCAGCTTGGGCACTGAGGGAGCCCACAGAGCCAGTGGCAGAGGTGGTGGGAGGAAGCTGTGGCCTGATTTTTCAGAACACACTGTTGTTTCTGTGTGGATTTTGGAAACCTGTGGAATGGGATGCTTCTGCTCTCCCTCCAGTGAACCCTCAGCTTGGTGATCTCCTGTCCCTCAGGGGAAGGGAGGCAACTTCCATAAGGGAGAGGTTGGGGAATGTGCAGTCAGCACAGTGACACCTTGAATAAAGAGGCTGCAGATCTGATAGTGTCTGGAAATACATAACTTCAAAGGAATATATGATTATAAAACCTTAATACTTTTATTTCTCTGTATTTTATATTACTGACTGAAATCTGTAACTGTCATTCCTGTGAGGAAAACCTGGATCTCAGAAGTGCAAAGAACTGTGGCCATCATCTACTTTCCAGCTGCTTCTGTCCATGGAAACCTTTCCCATCTATTGCCCCCCAAATAACCCTGCCTTGGGACATTCCCTGCTCAGAGTACATGGCTGTAAGGCTCTTTGTGAATGTGCTTAGAGCTGTTCAAATCATCCCAGCGCTTGGTTTGAATGTGCTCAAGGTCTGGAATGAACCATTTGGAATCCACAAGCCTGGATGGACTTCAGGGCTTCCGTGTGAATTCCAGAAGTGCCTGATGAAGGGGAAGAACTGTTGATAAAGACCAAGGGATGTGGGGAGGGAGGTTAAATTCACACTTGACAAGGTTAGGGAGAAAAATGGTTATTGTTTAGTGAATACCAGTCTGGATCTGCTGACCAGCAGTGCTGGAATATAGGCAGGGTAAAGAAGGTTGTTTCTTCCCTCTTCTCCATGTAATGCAGGAGCACACTTGGACATTTTTCAGTGACTTAAAATTCACAGAGTGAAAGAGCAAAGAGTAGGAAAAGCAAATATAAAGAACAAGAAAAAAGCTGTGGCAGTGACTGATGTGAACCCTCAAGGGTATAAAATAAAGTTTGCAGTGCTGCAGGCCCCCTGGTACTTGGAGTTTTGGGTAGGGAGGATTTCCTGGGGCTTGGGGTGGAACAGGGGCAACTTGGTAATTTTGGGGTTATTACCAGTCCTGGTGATATCCAGAGCAGGGGAGGTGCATTGAATTCCTTTAAGGGTGGAATAAAGAAGTGCAATAATCCTGTAAAATGTGGTGGATTGAAGGATAATCTGGGGAAAAAAGTGGATTTTTAAAGACTGGGAAATGTGAAATGCCAAGGAGTTGAATGTAAATAGGCCAGTTGTTGAATTGTTTTGATTTTGGTGCATAGTTGTCTTTAAGACATTTTCTTCCCGAGTTTCTGCTCAGCTCCTCAGTGTCCAGATTCCGTATCAGCCATAGCATAATATGGTAAAGACTGCCTGAAAAATGAACCAAATATGTGAAGACTTGCCTGTTCTCTAGTCATTTCTTCAAAGCTTTTTGGCTTTTAAAAGCTCTGAAAAAGGGTTTGGTGTGTGTTTGTGGACAAAATCCTCCCAGCTGCTTCCCTCCGATCCTGCATTTCTCCTTTTCTTTCTGGTCTCCACCTGTATTTGGACACAGCTCCTTCTGTTTAGCTCAGATTATCTTTTGTGAATTTAAATATTTTTCCTCAGCTGAAAAGCAGCCTTGGTTTGGGTTTTAATCCTTCTTCAGTCTTGCTTTCTCTAACTTTGTTAAAGGGCTAAGACTTCTTATGGCAAAATTAATACATTAACTCAGAACTCATCTCTCTGGAGTGTTTTCTTTGGAAGGTACTAATGGATTTCGATTAAATTAGTTAATTGTAACTTAAATTGCTCCTGAATATTCCCCCTGTCCTTTGCAGTGTTAGTACATGGGGAAGCTGTAGTTTGGGACAAAACATTAAACATCTGTACGAAGAATACAGCCTTGGCCAACTTTGTGCTATTTCTGTTGCTCTTGGGATTAATTGCAAACCTGCTTTGTCCTGTGCATCGTGTTTCTTTCCCTTTATGGAAGGGAATTGTAAAATGGTAACGTTTAGTTGAAATCGTATGGAAGTGATTGAAGTGTGTAAATTTCGGGTTAGCAAATTATTTTCTGAATGCTTGCTGCAGGATTCCCATTAAGTTAGTGTTCAGGTTTAAGAGATGTTAGAAAACTAAAACAGGGGATTTTTGAAAAAAATCTGGTACCCAGTGTCATTGGTGAGCTTTCTTCATCAGAATTTAAACTAAATTAAGGATTGTTTTTAGAAAGAATTATAATTCTGCTGAATTTTAAGTTTTCTCTAATATCTTGAAATGAAGAATACTTCCTACTAGTGTGTTTAAGGTATATGACTAAAACCAGGTATTATACTGATTTTAAAATAAAAATACATAAGTTAAAACTGCTAATTAGGTCATGTCACTGCCAGAGGAGATTGCTAGTAAATAACAGAGCAGGTGGGGTGTTAGTCCAGAGTAGTTTGGAGTGTGGGCTCCAGTGTAGTTCTGGTCAGTGGGGAATGCAGATTTCTGTGCAAACACAAAGCCTGCACATGTAATCCCACTTGTGCAGGCAGCTGGGGGTGTGTGCTCCTAAACCTTCACACCAGGGCTGCCAAACTGCAGGAGGGGCCCAAAATTCAGATAATTGGAGTTCATGGAATGACCAATGCTGTGCTTTCTGCACATCTGTCAGTGGCCGCAGCAGGACCTCACTGGAGTCACTCCTCGGTGATTTTGTCTCAGTGTGTGGCTGATAGTGCAAATTATTTAGAGTTTGCTGATGCTACAATTCCTTAGTAGGTACTCAGTTGATCCAGTTGCACTTACTGTTAAATACAGGCATAAATAGCAAATTCAGCTACTTAGGGCTAAGTTAAACTGAGTTGACTGAACCTGTTGATAAAATTGTAGGGCTTTGGTAGATTCAATTTTTGAACTGCATTTATAGTAAAAGTCCACAACACTTTTTTTTTTCTAGTTTCAGTTTTGGCACTAGATTTTATCCTGGAGTTCTTAAATATTCTTCATCCTGTTCTTTTTCTATTAAGGTTAATGTTGAAGAAGGAAAATGCGGAAGTCGCCATTTGACAAGTTTTATAAATGAGAATTATTTGAAGCTCAGGAATAAGTGAAGCTGAAATTTGAAAAAAAAGAAAGTGAATGCATGCTA
The DNA here is from genome assembly GCA_039654755.1 of Calcarius lapponicus. Classification (NCBI taxonomy): domain Eukaryota; kingdom Metazoa; phylum Chordata; class Aves; order Passeriformes; family Fringillidae; genus Calcarius; species Calcarius lapponicus. The sequence goes on from CM077472.1 coordinate 21,040,873, forward strand.
ATTATCAGACCAGAAGTCCCACTTGTAGAATATTGAGCAATTTGTGTGAAGTGGGGAAGATGAAAGAAGTCAGAATTTGAAACGGAAGAATGAAGAAAAGGAATAAAAATGAAGTTAAGATAAGAAGTAATCTGGAATCTGAAAGCACTACGCTAAGTAATTACTAGTCTGTTTATGTGTCCCTGTATATTTTGCTAAACATGCATGCATTATCTGTTTAATAGCAAAAGTACATGCAGGGTAAAGAAGTGTCTACCAGGGAAAAAAAAAAAAAAACAACCTCCTTAAAAATCTAGGCAGTGCTAATGCCGACTGCCCGGACACATAGCTATGAATATTTACCATTTATTTCACTGGAGCTTGTTTACAGCCCCTAGGTGAACAAGGAATTGTGTACAAATTAGGCTTTCAATATCTGCGTGCAGGAATCCCGTTCTGCTTCCAGAAGCGGAAGTGCTCATGGGTCTGGCAAGTCGGGGAGGCACACCCCTGCAAGATCTCGCTCTAAGGAGGATTCCAGGCGCTCCAGGTCAAAATCTAGATCCAGGTCTGAATCCAGGTGAGTTTGCTTCTTTTACCTCTTCCTCCTCCTCACAAGTCAGATGATTGTCAGAGGTGGCCCAGCTTAGCCAGTTCTGTTTCCAGAGTTAGTGACTCTTCTGTGGACATGGAATACAAAGGGGCGTGCGTGGTTTCAGGATTGGGAAAGCCAAATTATATCAATTCAGATATTTTTGCTGCTTCTTCCAATAGTTAAATCAGCTATGTAGCTTTGTATCCTTGCTGATACATTTTGGAAGTGCCTGCCTTTTATCTCTTGGCATACTAACTTGTGTCTAAGCCTGGAGTTTAGATCTTAGGTTTTTTATGCATTAACAGAGTTTGGTGCATCAGCAGGTTTCCCATTTTAAGCCACATTCATGTACTACATTTCTTCACTGGAAGCAGTGATGTTCCTGGAGTAGTGGAAAGAAGCAGTAGAGATAAATGTGAATTTCAGTCTGACATTTTGAATGCATTGATTTAACTTGAAAATTAACAGGGTAGGAAACTTTGAATATTAGACAGCTCTGCAAGCTCTCCAGAAAAGTTGTGGAGAACTTGCTTATTGTATTTGTTATGTGGCAGCACAGACATCCACGTGCCTATTGCACTGTGTTACCTCTCCTGATACTCACCTGCCAAACAAGCTGTGTGCAGGGTCAGAATTCCTCTTAAAAGAGTAGATAGTTGACTGCTGACTGCAGAAATTAATGTGTTGATCATTTCTTTACTCATTTGTAGGCATTCAGGCTAAAAAAAGTGAGGTTTCAGCAGTGTGGTTTTCAGGTGAGCTGTTCACAACAGACTTTTTATGTGAACAAGCAATGAATTGCCAAAGCCTGGGAGCAGGCTAGAGGAAGATACTGTGCTGTCAGCAATCACCCAGGGTTGAAAACATAATCAAATAGTGTGTTAAATCTTGCAAGTTCAGACAGAAAGGCTTTTGTGAGAAGGAATGTAATTGGGAAGCTTTGACAGCAGAAGAATGAGGTTTTTTGTTTAATTCAGGCACAGTCACAAGTGTCTTATCATGCACCTGGCAGTCCCTGTAGTGTAAGAGGAAATGTGTTGAATAAAAGGAATAAATACTTGTTAGAGTAATACCATTAGTGAGTGTGGAATTGGAGTGACCTGTGGGAGTGCCAGCAGTGAGAGATGATGGGACAGCTCAGGAATGGCCCAGTCTCAGGTCCTGCTCTGGGCTCTGACCCTGCTGTCCGGGCTTTATCCACTTGGGGTTTGAAAACCTCAGGGGAGGGAAGCTGCAGAACACCTTTGGGGAACCTTTTAATATTAAAACAGCAAAGACAGGACACCCTCCCAGCATATTCTTCTGCCCTTTAATCCATATGACTCCAGGGATTCCATACTCCTTAAAATATTTCCCACTTACAGAATAACAACAACACTGAATAAAAATGCAGTCACAGATGGTACACAGTTCTGAGGAAGCAAATAGAAGATGCAGAGTTTATGAGAGACTTGGCAAATCTTACTTTTGCAATAAACAGTGTTTAAATAATACCCTGGCAACTGGCTTTTTACTTTTTGATGACCAAAACGTAGAAGTTTATAACTACCATGGCTTCCTGAGCATTTAACAGCTATCTTGAAGGTGCCTCTGGCTGGATATAATGGAATTACATGCCAGAGTTAGTGTTGATTAGTAGATTTGGAGAGAATTGTGTCGAGGTACATATTTAGAAACAACATACTTTAATCTCTGTTCAGTGCTGTCACATGTTGAGATGTGATCATGGGCAGATCTTTGAACTCTGGCTTTTCCCGGAGAAATAACCTTGTGATAACTTCTTTATTTCTTGGTGGTTTCTGTTGCAAATGTATTTTTGAGTTACAAGCTTTATAAATTAAACTTTGATTTGGGAACCAACCTGTGTCCTGGTGTTTTTATCAGTTGGGGTGTGGATATACTTGATTTTAAAATCTACTTTTATTGATGTTTGTAGTTCATATCTTTGGCTGATACCATTCTGGTACCTGAAATATCAGTTCTGTTTGCCTTAATTTTTTTTTCCTGTATCAGTGTCTGAAATGTGGCTGTGTGCATGTGTGGAGCTTCTTTTTTTCTTTTTTTTTTTTTTTTTTTTTTTGTTATTGATATTCTTTCTCTTTTTACTGTTTTCCCAGCTTCAGGGAAGTTCTCTCTTTTTTTTTTTTTTAATTTTGTTGCCAAAAATAATGTTTTCTTTATAAATACGTAGTGAGAAGTGCTGTAATGGGACATGCTGAATTAATTTCTCCTGGACATGAATATGTATTTTAAGTTGAGCTTCTCTGGCTCTCTCCTGATGGGGTTAGAGGTGTTTTTTGAGGAGATTGATTGAACAGTTTGGCTTCCTGGTGACACTTGGTGACAAATCCTGGAAGAAGCTGTTAAATGCTCAGGAGTAAAAGCAGTTCAGGTTCAGAGCTTCCCTCACACCAGTGGGGTGGTGCTGCTGTGGAATTAGAGGAGGGAGACATTTAAGACACAAGAGCCTGAAAATCAGGAGTTTATGACTCAGATCCATTGACTGTTACACTGTTTATTGCACTTCTTAGCCTTGAGGGGTTTTTCTTTGGAGTGCTGTGGAGTGCAGGTTACACAGTGCAGCCATCAGCAGACCAAGATCAGGTGTAGTACCCCTGTGTGAGTGCCCAGCTTCTCCTCTAGGATTGCCTGTGTTGGGAGGGGTGACGCTTTGGGAGAAGGAATTGAAGAGTTTCAGATCCTCATGTCCACAGAGCTCATGATGTAAGAAATTATTTTTGGGGAAAAAGAATTAGTGAGCAGTTGCATAAATGCACTTAAGAGTGTGAACATGTAAATATTCATGAACAGTGCCAAATAACTGCTGAAATACCAGCAGGTAAATGAGCCAGCTCAGGATTGATTTCTTCAGATTGTGTTCAGCTCTGTTTCAGGGGCATTTGCTTTTCAGTGTCACCCAAGGCAGCACTAAGAGTGCCCCCCTTATTGGTGCATGCTTTGTGCTAAAACATATTTGAGTGATATGTGTGAAAAGAAAGCCACCCCACTTGTTTCTACCTAAACACAGAAATTCTAAACCCAAACATCCCACACCCAGGTAGCTTTGTTAAAGGAAGAGCTGACTGTGATCAAGTGCAAGTTCCTGGACCTGCAGCAGGAATGCCTTGAGACTGTCTGCAGTAATCTGATAGTAAAGATTTAGCACACAGAGTAGAGAGATTCAGCTACTTGAGAGTACTGAGTAAATGGAATATAGCTGAGGTATGTGGTATTGCAGGATTTTGGAAAACGATTATTTGAGCTTTTTGTGGCTGTCTGATGGATTTTTAAACTATTGAACACCCCAACAAGCCCAGCACTGTACCTCTGTGTTCTTTCCCTCAGGTCTAGGTCGAGGAGGAGTTCCCGCAGACACTACACCAGGTCGCGCTCGCGGTCCCGCTCGCACAGGAGATCCAGAAGCCGGTCGTACAGTCGGGACTACCGGCGGCGGCACAGTCACAGCCATTCCCCCATGTCTACTCGCAGACGTCACATTGGGAACAGGGTACGTGTGTGAGGCATGAGTCACGGGCTCTGAGCCCTGAGAAACACAAAGGGGTTTTGTGAAATGCCTTTGTTTCTGTAGGTTTAATGTATTACTGTCTGTTAGCCCATGACCTGTAAAAGATGCGTATTTTATGATTAACTTTTCACAAATGCTAAAATGAATATTATATGTGGTGTGTTAGAAAGTGTAATGCTGTATTAATTCTCTTAAGTACTGTGGTAAATATAGTTTTAGGTTATAAGAAATGTTCAAATAGAAACTGTGCTATGTAGGATACTTTTTTTTAAAGAAAGGACTCGCAGTGAGATAGATTTAGGTGTCCTGTGGCTGCTTTCAGAGGAAGATAATTTATTGCCCTCTTATCAGAAGGAACAAACTTCTTCCCGCCTCGAAGGTGCTGTTAGGATTCAGAGGAAGAAGCTGACAATGACCAGACAGAATCCTGTCTTTGAATGGAATTTATGCATCATGTATGAGATGTATGAATATGCAACAGGCTATTGTTTTTAAGGGTTGATCCTTTGTTAACGGGCTCATGCTGCCCAGAAAAAGGTACCCGGACGTCCGTAACTCTTTATGTTGTCTCATATTGTCCAAATTATTACTACTCTAATTATATTACTATTTTTATAACCATTTTATTGCTTTTAAAATTTTAAAATAACAAGTGATTGGCATTTTTCACATGACCCAAATCTCAGCCCCACCTTAGTTGTTATTCTTCTTGAAACCCTGACAGTCACAACTCGAGAAACACGTTGCATTGCAAATAAACCCAATTTCTTTTAATATCTGTGTCCTTTCCTTTAGGCAAATCCTGATCCAAACTGTTGTCTCGGAGTGTTTGGGCTGAGTCTGTACACTACAGAACGAGACCTGCGAGAGGTTTTCTCCAAGTATGGGCCCATTGCCGACGTTTCCATCGTGTACGATCAGCAGTCGCGGCGCTCCCGAGGGTTCGCCTTCGTCTACTTCGAGAACGTCGAAGATGCCAAGGAGGTAGGTTGGGGAACACAGTGTGGGCCATGTTTGCTGGGCTCTGAGCTCCTGGGGTGTGTGTGTTCTGTCACAGAACATAGCCTGGAAAATACTTGGAATCTTGTAATCATGGAATTTGGGCTTACTAGTGCTGCAGAATGAATTGGGAGTTCTGTAGTCACCCAAGTGAAGAATCCTACACTCATACCAGTCCTTGTAAAGCAGCCCTTTATGGGCAGAACAAGGCTTGTATTCTGCATAAACTCCACTCTAGAAAATCTCCAGTCTTTTTTGCACATCTGGCATGAAGTCTTCCATTATGGTTTGCAGTTTGATATATAGATCCTGCTACCTGGCTGACAAAAGAGAACCAAAGCACAATTGGTTTTGTTTTTTTTTTTTACTTTTTATTTGTAACTCTGATACTATATTAAAGGTTATGGTAGTTTGAAGGATGGATTTGAATACCTTAGTGATGTTCTTTCAACCTGTAAATGTTTTATGTTGTGTGGTGGAGTAGTTACATCTCCCTACATCAGCACGTTCAAAGATTGCTCTTAATCATGTCAGAGGCACTGAAATAATTGCCCAGTGATGTTCCTTTCAGGATTTTAATGCCACAGAAGTCACATTTTCATTGGTTACTGGCACTCAAGTCCAGCTGGACTAGAGTGTCTTACACAGTACATTCACTGCAAGATGTGACACTCAGACCTGCCTCCAAACTGAGATGTGTTTTAGGACATTTTAACACTTAAAGCAGTGGTTAGAAACTTGTGTTGTTGCTGAAGTCCATACCTAAAGCTAATGCTCTTCTGTCCTTCCTTAGGCAAAGGAACGTGCCAATGGAATGGAGCTGGATGGAAGAAGGATCCGGGTAGACTTTTCCATAACAAAAAGACCTCACACACCTACCCCTGGAATCTATATGGGAAGACCCACTTAGTAAGTTTTGTCTGTGGTTTGGTTGGGTTCCCCCCCCCCCCCAGCCAGTACAGGACAGGATTCATTATTTTGTAAAAACTCCTGTTTCTCCTCTGAGAGACCTGATTCTGTGTGGTTTTCCTGGTTTCTTGGGCTTCCACATTAATGCACAAGTTGTGTTTCCTTATTTGTGGCTGCTGTGATGTACACTGAAAACTAGACATGAGCATCAGTAGTAATGCTTGTCGCAACAGGAAGACACTTTGACTATTTCTAAATTATTTTAAGTAGTTTTCCTGTGTACCTTCAAATACTCATGTCCTTTGCAAGCTCAGGTTTTCAAGAGTGAATGAACAAGTGCTGGTCAAGGAGCTGGGTGGCTCAGTTAGCATTAGGGGTTAGCAGTGTGCTGTGTTCACACACTGCACTTTCGACTTCAACTTGCCAACAGTGTCAGTTGTTTTCCAAGTCATTCCCCAGTTCATTTCCCAAGACTTTCAGCTTACTGATGGTGATGTTGAGATTACAGGTTTCTGATTTTTTTAGTCAGTTGATTGAACAGGAGCTTTTTCAGAGTTAAAAGTGACTTGTCTCAGAATGGAATTCCTCATGTCCCTGTGATACCAAAAAGTTGAGGTTTATTAAGGTTGAGGAAAGCAACTGAAAGTTCAAGCATTTAAAAAGCAATTATTCAAGTAGTCCTGTTCCCACCTGCACTGGTGGGAAAACAGGAGTGCTCACAGTCTTCCAAGTGTAAGGATGGGACATAATAATAAAATCTAGTTTAAATAGTGTAACTTTACCAGACTGCAAACAAAGTTAAAGTTCTGTATCTTGGTAAATGCAATTTCCTTCACTCCCTGCAGTGGCAGCTCACGGCGACGAGATTACTATGACAGAGGCTACGACAGAGGCTACGATGACCGTGACTATTACAGCAGGTCATACAGGTGAGCATATTTGCAATATCTTGCTGCTTTTTAAACTCTGCTTTCTCATCTACCTCTGCAAGCATTAGGCAGTTCATCCTCCATAAGTATTCCGAGTATTTTTGCACTCAGTGTCGTTCTGGAATCTTCCTGTGAAATATCCACCAAAATGATTGCTCAGTACAAATCAAATTGGTTGGATTGAGAAATACTTGATGGTGTTTGACCTGTGGCCTAGCTTAGTCCAAAATGTTTTCCGAGTCCGCACTAAGTTTTGAAAAACAAAGTGTGTTCTTTGCATTTTCATTTTGGAAACTTTAGTTGGTTCATCTGTTAGCACTGAAATGGTGCTGATTAATATTTGAGTTGGCATTATAGTGTTAGCTTATATTTTGAGCACAGTGCAGGAAATAAAAAGTGGGAAATTTCTGTGGTCCCCAGTATCTCCTGCTGATAATGATGGCACCTCAAATGTTGCCAAAAAGAAGGAATTGTGGAAACACCCCTTGTCAGGTGTGTGTAATCATGATTGGTTTTGGTGATAGCATTTTCCAGCAAAATCCTTGTCCCCTGCAAAATCCTCACAATTTCTGGGACATTGTTAAGTTGAACACAAAAAGAAGAGCTGATTTTTTTCTCTCTGCACTACCAAACATTCCTGCAATTGCAGTATTGTGTGTTAAAGTTACAATATGGGCTCAAGTCTTCAGTGTTAAAGTGGTGCCTTTTCCTTCTGATGGGGTTTGTGGATGTTACCAGAAGCTGTGATTGGGTCAGGAGAAAGCCAGTGAGAGTGACCTGCTCTAGTGGGAGGTGTCCCTGCCTGTGCCCCTGGATGGTGTTTAGGGTCCCTTCCAACCCGAACCATTCTGGGATTCTGTGAAGAAATGTGGAGCCACAAATGATTCGTGTGTGGCTACTTGAAAAATGTCATGGTGCTACTTTCCCCTCCTACAGACATGGGTTGGTGGAGGAAGAGAGAAGTGTTGCTATGTTGTCAGGGCTTCCCTGAGGAAGAAAAAGTTGGAATTGTTCAAGATGCAGTGGAGCATTGCATACCCCACCCTAAAAATTCCATTGGTAACAATTCATTTGCATTCCCTGCCCTCTGTGAAAATAATGCCCTAAGGGAAATGCAGTGTCAGATGGGAATTGTCCTGTTCAAACTTCAGTTTCTCCTTGTTGCTTTGGGAGGCTTAACTTTGCCTGAAAAACTGTCTGTAAATAAGGGAATAAACTTTAAAAAAATCAATCCCCCAAAAACAACTGGGGAAGACTTTAAACTTGATTTAGTCTCCTGGTAAAGCTTTGCTGATCTGAATCTGAGGAGGTTCCAGTCCAACCACTCAGTGATAATGCTATAAGATGTTGTGTTTGTTCTCCATAAGAAGTTGCACCACAGTTCTTGCACTCTTTAAGTGTTAAAATGTCAGGATAAGAGGGTTTTCCCTGCCTCCACTTTGGAATCAATGTTTTTCCTCAGGATAGTGAGTTGATCTTGCTACTTGAAAATGATAAGTAAAAGGGTTTTCCTTGAGTAGGTATGTGTTAAAAATCAATGTTAAATGAAGTAATTCAGCATCACCCAGTGTAGGAACTAATGTTGTCTTATCTTCACATCATTTTCTTACTTGATAGGGGGGTTTTGTACAGCCAACTTTTTATTTTTGAAATTCCTAAACGTCGTTCTGCTTTTGTTTTCGCAGAGGAGGAGGTGGCGGCGGTGGAGGAGGCTGGAGAGCTGTTCAGGACAGGGATCAGTTTTACAGGTGTGTACTGGATTAGTGGAACTAGGCAAAGAAACACAAAACCTGGGATTGCCTGGGTTGGAGGGGTTTGGGGGTGCCTGGCTGTAACGCTGGCTGTAAGTGAAGGACATCTTCACCTTGGACAAGTCACTCAGATTAAAAGTGAAGGTGGATTTGGCTTACCCTGCTTGTGTGGGATGCTCCTGGCTTTAAACTAAATTCACATGAAAGCAGATTGTGAGTGCAAGAGCTTGTATTTGTTGTGTTAGTCAAAAATAATACTGGTAACAAAACAGAGAATTCAGATCTTTGCTTCGTTACCCAGTAGAAATGTTGATCAGGTCTCCCATGCTTGTTAGCTTTCCTGAGATCAGGATGGGGTTAGAGCTGCCCACATAAAGCTGCTGTCACTCAGCTGTGCAGGTTTTAACAGAGGGATTGTTTGTGTCACCCCTGTCACAGGAGGAGGTCACCGTCACCGTACTACAGCCGAGGGGGCTACAGATCCCGGTCCAGATCCCGGTCCTACTCACCTCGTAAGTAGCCATGCACTCATGGGATGCTTTGGGCTGGGAGGGACCTTAAAGTTCATCCCATTCCACCCCTTGCCGTGGGCAGGGACACCTTCCATAGACCAGGTTGCTCCAAGCCCCTCCAGCCTTACCATATCTGGGCCTAGCCCAGTCACAGAGTTCATGTCTCAAAAGTAAATTTGCTATTCCCAGAACTTCTTTTGAGCTTCTGTGTCCACTAAGATTGACTTTGGTGTGGATGTTTTATTGAGGCACAGTTCCTTTATTACTTCATTGAGAAACCTTGAGGACATAGTAAATACTTCAGAAAAATCAAGTGAGATAACAGGCCTTGTTTTGAGTCTGAGATTCTATTGCTTCCTCCAGAACTCAGTTAAAACTGGAGTTCGGGAGCTTGGTTACCTCTAGGCCATCAGCTCAGATCTGATGCAGGTTTGAGGAGAGGCAGTGGATTTAGCCAGAAATCTCTCAATCCATGAAGTCTGACTGTTGGGTTTTTGTCTTTCAGGTCGCTATTAAAGCATGACACATAGAGGAATTTCTAGCTACAGCCTTTGAGTTGAAATTGCAAGTTTGTGGACAATATTTTTTTATTGTCTCTTCTGTTTAACCAAGTGACAGTGCCTAGTGAATTAGGTGACTTTTACACCTTTTATGAAGACAACTTCTGTGGTGTTCAATGCTGTTTCATTCTGCATATTTGTGTAGTTTGGTGCTTTGTTTCCAGTTGTGTTTTGAAAGGAGTATGTTTTGCATGTATTTTTTTAGTCTTCATTTTGATTCCTGAAAGGTTTCTATTGTAAAGACAAAAACTGTTCAGTAAGTTTTTTCTACTGATTCCAAGTTATTCCCAAGATCCAAACCTGTGTAAAATGCTTTCCAAAAGTGAGAAAATAAAATAAAAAGACGTTTGTTTTTTTCTTTCCCTTCTTATTTTTGCAAGGAAACAAAAGCATGGAGGTAATCCCAGGGCAGGTGGCATCCACTCCTTCCAGGAAGAACCAGTCTTTTGGTGTCCCACAAGTAAATTGCACCTGAGGTGCCTCTTAATTCCATTTCTCACTTGTGAAATGAGCACTGAATCCCTTATTTGGGTGTTAAGCTGTTGCCACTTGTATTTAAAAGCTTCTGGGCCAACACTTCGTGTGTATCTGTCATACCACGTTGTGAATTTGTACACTTGGATCTCTGAGCCAGTTATTTTTTAATCTTGTGTTGGAGGAGCTTTCCACATTGGTTTGTGGTGAGAATGTGGGGTTTTGTGGAAATAATGGAAATTTCTAGACTCAAAACAGATTATTTCTATGGATGAAGGGAACAAAGTTTAAGGAGGATGGTGTGCCATCATGCAAAGAAAGAGACTGAGGGAACAGGCCCCACCTGCTTCAGCTGCCAGCAGCAGCACACCAGGTGTCTTGGGGATTTACAAATTATCCAGGTATTTGTTAAAACTTCCCTGGTTTTACTCTCCAGAGTGGCCAACAGAACCATGGCAGTAATTATCTTAAATTGTCTGAGCTGCTCCTGGTGACACATTTTTTGCAATGCATCACATGGCCCCTGTGCTGAGCGTGACCCAAATCCCTGTGCCAGGTCTGTGCTTGGTGTGAGCATTGCAAGGCCATGGTGCATCATGGAATCATTTTGTTTGGAAAAGCCCTCTCAGATGGACTTCAACCATTCCCCCCCAGTACTGCCAAGGCCACCATGTACCCATGTCCCCAAAAGCCACATCCACAGGGTTTTAAAATCCCTGCAGGGATGGGGATTCCACCACCTCCCTCAGCAGCTCCTTCCAGTGTCTGATCACCCTTTCCATGAAGAAATCCCTTCTGATGTCCAACTTCAACTTCCTGGCACAACTTGAGGCTGTTTTCCTTGTGCTGTCCCTGTTCCCTGGGAGCAGAGCCCAACACCCCCAGCTGTCCCCTCCTGTCAGGAGCTGTGCTGAGCCACAAGGTCCCCCTGAGCCTCCTTTGCTCCAGGCTGTTTTCCCAGCTCCCTCAGCCTCTCCTGGTGCTCCATTCCCTTTCCCAGCTCTGTGCCCTTTCTTGGACATGCTCCAGCCCCTCGATGTCATTGTGAGGACCAGGGGTGCTGGTCAGGCTCAGATCCACATGAAAATTCCTCAAGGGTTTCCAGAGGAAATTTGTGTTTTCTGTGAGCAGCAGCTTGCTGAGGTGCACCCCATAATCCATGTTAAAGATGTTCTGGGGTTTGGAGAAGAGCTGCTGTAGCTGCCCTGGGGAGGAGAGCCTGTTGTCCAGCACTTCCTGCTGCTGCTGAATCATTCCCAGGGCTCAGTCCAGGGACAGCCCAGGCTCTGATGCTCCCAGGCTGTAGTGTTGCCCTGTGGCACGGCTGGCAGGCGGCTGTGGGATGTGTGCTGGAACCCACAGCTGGCTGGCCTGGTGCTCTGCCAGCACTGAGGCAGGAATTATCCCTGGGAGGGGAAGCTTCCCCTGACCCCCAGCATGGATCCCACCAGGGCAGCGAGGAGCAGAGTCTGGATGTGACAGGCTGTGCCCTTTTCAGACCTGCTTTCCTGTCAGCAGAGGACAGATAAAAACCTTGGAAGCACGTGGAGGGGAAAAAGGAAACCAGGAGCTGTTTGTGCCACTGTCCTCTCCCCACACATGCAGGTGGAATTTCCTCTGGGGCAATTTGAGCCTCTCCCTGTGCAGGGAATGCTCCTGTCCCTGCAGCATCTCCTGCCTTTCTCTGGGCACGAGGAGGGGCCCTGCAGGGAGTGGAGCTTGAGGGAGCTGTGCAGTATGGAGGCAGTTGTGGGTTCAGTACAAGCAGTGCAGTAGCTCTCTGCTCCTCATGGAATTCCATAAGCTTCTAAAAAATCCCATTTTTCCTCGCATCTCCTTCATTGGGTTCAGGCGATTTATTTTGCAGATTGATCACATGAAAGGCAGCTGTTCCCATCCCAATGGAGCAGCTTTGGAGCTGGGAGAAACTGATCCTCTCATTTTCCTGCTTGGATAGGAAGTGTACAGCTCCACAGGACCCTCCTTAGTGCCCATCTCTGGCACCTTGCCTGTGCTCCACACCATGTTCCCACAGATCCGTACCTTTGACATCACCTTGGGAGAGACAGCAAAGCTTGGAGCTCCTGGTGCCTGTCCACCATTCCCATCATTAATGTCTCACTCATGCTCAGCCCCAGCACAGCTGTAATTAACACAGACAGTAATTTAATTACCCAGCCATGCCAGTGCCTCCACCTCGGCATTCCTGACTGTTGCAGACTTGGAAACTTCTGCAATCCAGTGAGTAGTGAGTAGATTTTCGCTCATGTCCCAGCAAAGGGTGAGCAAAATGGCTGAAAAGCATGGATGCATTTTCCAACCAAATTGTGAATTATTTTTTCAGCTCTGCTCTTCCTATCTCCCAAGGTGTGCTGCTTCCGTGCCATTCCTTCATGCTCTTCCCTCTCCTTCATAGCAGATGAACCACTCTCCAGCTGGGAGGTTTCTAAAAGCCAAAAATTGTATTTCAGACAGTTCATCACCACCACATGAGGGAAATTTGGGATCAGGCCCAGCCTGGAGCTGCCTGGTGGCTTGCTCAGAGTGGTGAGGGGCAGGTGGGAGCTGCTCTGGCAGCATGTCCCGATCTCATTGTGGTGCAGAGTCATCTCTGCCACAGGCTGGGGAGAACAAAGGACAACAAACCAAGTCCTTTCCTTAAGGAAATGGGTTCATTTTTAGGACAGGATTTACTTGGGGTTTGTTTTGGTGCTGCCTGACCTGTGCGGTCTCTGCAGCCAGAGATGTCCCCCATGGAGCAATGAGCAGCTGCATTCCCACTTTGTTCCCAATCCCAACAGTGCAGGTGTGGGTTGAAGCTCTCCTGAGATTCTGTGTGATGAATAGTGAAAAATATCCTTAAGGATTCAGGGAAAACTTGCAGATCAGAGAGGTGAGGTGGGTTCCTCCTGGAACAGATCACTGGGTTTTCCCTCTTGGATTCCTGCAGCCTCCTGGGGTAACTTCTGGAGGCACCACATCCCTGCTGGCTTGAGTTAGGATCCTCCCTCCCCCTGCTGTCCTTTCTCTGTCCTGTTCCCAACACCCTCTGGGGATGTGGGATCCAAGGAGAGATCCCAACACAGGTGCTCCATTACCAGGAGCCCAACCAGTGCCCTGAGTGCAAGTCCCAGTAAGACCAGTCTGCCACAACAGAGTGATGGAACCTCTGGATCCTAACCTGCCTGCTCTGAGACAGGCTTACCAAAGGCTTGGGATAAAATGGAGGTGTGGGCCAGACTGTTTCTCCTGAGCTGGGAGGAGACTCAGGAACCCCCCAGGCTGGCCCCAACAAGGATTTGGTAGTCCCAGATGTTTGCCCAACCTCCTCCCAAAACCTCCAGCTGAGGAACAGCATCTCCTGCTCTTCCCGTGTCCAATTGACCAAACACTCCGGTTTTTTCCTAGATTGTCCTGTTTTTTCAAGGCAGCCCTTCAAACACAGTGGGTTATCCTGTCCTTCTCCAGACTAAACAAACCCTCCTTCAACCTCTCATAGCCTTTTGCTCATTTTATCAGTCTTGCTGCTGCATTCCAGACTCATTCCATGCCAGCACCTCTTTCCAGGGAGGAATGGTAGCCATCTACAAGGCTACCCTTGGAAGATGTTTTCCCTTTCTTGCTGGATCCTGCACCACTTTTAGGACCTTTTTTTCCCATCTGGTTGTCACCTCCCCAGCTGTTTTGTACCAATGCTCTGAAATCTTCCTCCCCAAAGCGCAGACTTCCCTTGAACATCACATCTGGACCAAGACAGATCCACCAAAACTGGGAAACAGTACCAGCTCTATAGGGTTCGGAAAACATCCGCAGGAATTTGTTGAGCTCTTTCTGCAAAGCCAAAAATCAGGGGCAGGAGGAATGAGCTCATGCAGGTAACTCCTCTGTTACATCCAGCTCCAGCAGAAGGCTGATTTGAGGAGTAGTAAATGAGTATTGCATCCCGTGGGCACTAATTAATCCCAAAATCTCATGTTTCTCCCACTGCTTCCCAGCAGCAGTGACCTCACACAGTGAACCAGCAGCTTCCTACCCCATTCCTGTCAATAGCTCATCCCTGAGGAGGCAGGAATGACCTGAACAAGATCTTTGAAAAGGACTTTATCAACCAATTTCAGCCTAAAATCACCCCCAGAAATGTACTGGGGATGGAGGAGCCGTGAGCATCGGTGACAAATGACAGCCAGGCAGGAGCTGCACTGAAAGCAAAGCCAGAGAAATCGGAGGAGAAGGATTCTTCTGGCTTTGCATCATCGCAGCCCAACCACATCTATTTTTGCTGTAGGCATGGCATTGAGCACCCGTCACCGCTATTCCTACTCCATCCATCTCCGTATGCCAGGCAAGACTGGCAGTGGGATGGAGCAGCAGGAGGAGCGGTGGTTTAAGTGTCCTTAATTGCCTTAAAATCTGGGGAATTCAGATTATTGCCCTTCACCCCCCAGCACAGGAAGGGACACCTGGCCCTGGACACAACGCTCCGTTCCAAGAGCACAAGGCCACTTGTCACCCACCCAGCCAGGATTATTCTGCACCTTTTTTCTGCCTCCAATCATGTCCTCAATGCGATTCCACGAGGATGATGTTTTTATTCTCGAAAGGAGAGAGAAAAATGTCACTTAACCTGCGGGCAGGTGGAGACACCAACTCCTGGTGACCTGAGGGCACCCTTCAGCAGAGCCCCAGAGGCTGCAGGAGCCATCTACCAGCGGACAGAGAACGTGCACAGCTCGTGGCTGGAGTGTCTGGCACAGGCTCGGCATCTCCTGGAGCCTTTCCGACAATGGGATCACACGCAGGGATGGCTGGTTGGATCTGGCTTGGGAAGGGTTCACACATTCTTATTTTCCAAAAAAAAAAGCATTGTAAAAACATTATTATTTATATTATTTATCACGTTTGTGTATTTGTTTTAATTGTATTAAGTAATTATGTAGATAAATATATAAATATAAAGATGTATTTCTTATTTATTTATTTTCTTTGGTTCCTGAGCAAAACGCTTTTCTTCTCTCTGAAGGAACTCCTGAAGGCTTGGGGCTGCTGGGCTGTGGTGGTTTCCAGGGCAAAGGGGTTGGAGTGGTGTGGGGCGGTGGGTTCAGGGCAGAGGGAGGGATTGGGGGTGATGGGTACGGTGGGGTTCAGGGCAGAGGGAGGGACTGGGTGGGGATGATGGGGCACGGTGGGGTTCAGAGCAGAGGGAGGGACTGGGGGTGATGGGTACGGTGGGGCTCGGGGCAGAGGGAGGGATTGGGGTGCAGGGCAGAGGGAGGGATTGGGGGTGATGGGTGCGGTGGGGTTCGGGGCAGAGGGAGGGATTGGGGGTGATGGGCACGGTGGGGCGCAGGGCAGAGGGAGGGATTGGGGGTGATGGGCACGGTGGGGTGCAGGGCAGAGGGAGGGATTGGGGTGCAGGGCAGAGGGGGGGATTGGGGGTGATGGGGCACGGTGGGGTTCGGGGCAGAGGGAGGGATTGGGGGTGATGGGCACGGTGGGGCTCGGGGCAGAGGGAGGGATTGGGGGTGATGGGCACGGTGGGGTGCAGGGCAGAGAGCTCTGGGGCGATGACGGGCTGCGGGGCTTTAGGGGCAATGGGGTTCAGTGGGTTCCCGGGCAGAGGGGTCGGGGTGCCGGTGCGGGGCTCGGGGGCGCTGGGCGCGGTGCGTTCCCGTTCAGAAGGGCGGCGGGCACAGGCCCGGTCCCCCCCGGCCCATCCCGTCCCCGCGGGGGTCTGGCGGCTCCACCTGCCCCCCCGCGGGGCGGCCCCGGGGCCGGGCCGGGCCGGGCTCCGCCCGCCGCTGTCGGAGGCTCCGCCGGGCCGGGGCCGGTGGCGCAGAGCGGGACCCTCCCGAGCCCGCGTCCGTCCCGCTCCCGGGAGGGGAGGAGCCGGGGGGGCTCCCGGGGAGGAGCCCGGGGGGCTCCCGATGAGGCGCCGGAGGATGAACCAGCTGTACATCGGCAACCTCAGCCCCGCCGCCACCGCCCAGGACCTCCGGCAGCTCTTCGGGGAGCGGCAGCTGCCCCTGCCCGGCCAGGTCCTCCTCAAGTCCGGCTACGCCTTCGTGGACTACCCGGACCAAAACTGGGCCATCCGGGCCATCGAGACCCTCTCGGGTGAGCGACTCCCCCCGCGCCCCCCGCATCCCCCCCCGCGACCCCCTCATCACCCCCCCCGCCGCCCCCTCCCCGGGCATCTCCCGGTCCCCCCTTCCCTCCCTCCTTTCCCTCCTTCCCTCCCTCCTCCCGCCCCGGCTCTTCCCGACCTCGCCTCTATTTTTCGCTGATTTTTTTCTCCGATTTTATTGGGAGCCCCCGGGGCGCGGCGCCCCCGGCCCCGCCGCCCCGCCGCCCCCCGCGGCCCCCCGGGGACCCGATTACGAGGTGCCCAACCCCAACTCCCCGGGGGCGCCGAGCGGGGGGGACCGGGGGGCGCGGGGGGCGCGGGGGGCGCGGGGACAGCCCGGGAGGGCCGGGGGTCGGCAGGCGGTGCGGTCCGGTGGGGTGCGATGGGGTGGGACGGGGTTTGGCGGGGGGATGCCGCTGTGCCCCATCCCGGGGGGATGCTGAGCGCCCCGCTGTCTCCGCAGGGAAAGTGGAGCTGCACGGCAAAGTGATGGAAGTGGATTATTCCGTGCCCAAAAAGCTCAGGTAACCCCGCGGTGTCCCCCCCAGAGCCCCCCCGGTGTCCGTGTCCATCCCGGCGTTTCGGGGGGCGCTCCGGGATGCGGGGGACGGGGGGGCGGGCGAGCCCCGTCGGTTTTACTTTCGCTCCGGAGCGCGGCGCGGCGGGGGAAGGAGCTGCCGGCCCACGGCCGCGTTCCCACGGGCGGGCACCCCCGTGATGCCCCCTCACCCCGCGCTCCCCGCCGCTCCCGGGGAAAACAGCCGCTTATTTAGCAGGAAAACGCGAGAAAAACCCTTTCCTCCCACTTTCCGCGCCGCGGACGGAGCTTTTCCCGGCAGCGCAGCCACCCGCACCCTTAGGCTTGTTATTTTTAGTCGGTAATTAATCAGTTTTCCCCTCTCCAAACACCTCATCCCCCCGCTTTATCCAGCCGGAGAACTCCCAAGCCCGAAGGTTTTTTATTGAGTGCATCGCGGCGAGCGCGCCCTCTCCTTCCCATCAGGTGCCCGAGGCCGGGCTGATGGGCACACGCGTTCCGCGGGGAAAACAAACCCGGCACCGTGTGGCGTAGCCTCATCCCGAGGTTTATTCCCCCCCGTCGTGTGTCGGGATAAAAGGGAACAACAAAAATAAAAAAGCCCCCGTCGGCTGCTCCGGGCGGGTCATTTGGCTCGGCTGGGCGCGGAGGCTTGGCCTGGGCTGGGAGCTGGGGTACGGATTTGGCCCGGGATTGCTGCTGGGGTATTAATTTGGAAATGACGGGGGGGTTGGAAATGCTGTTGTGTAATTGAGGCTTACGGGGGGGGGAATGGCTCGTGCCCGGCATCACGTGTGCCGGAGTGGGATTTCGTCTTCGGAAAGGGATCTGCACGCTCCCTACCTTCCAAAAACCATCCGGAGGAGCCCCCCAGAAATGCCCAGGTGTGGCATTCCCGAGCTAAGCCCCCGCAGCAGCCTCGGGATGGGCCGGCCGTGACTTTGGAAGAGGGATGGAGGCAGAAATTGGGAGTTTGGGGCGATAGTACGGAGCCAGAGCTCGACCTTTACCATGTAGCCGGGGATGTAAACAAGGAATTCATCTTTAAATTCTCCGTCGGGGCTGGGGTGCGCCTGCTTTTCCTCCCAAGTTTTAAAATTAGAAAAAAGCCATTTAACCGGCCCAGAAATAAATACTGATTTGTTTTACATCGCTCTGTGTTCAGCTGGCTCCAAGTTTTCTATTCCCAAGTTTCTTCTGATTATTGAGATCTAATTTAAGCCAGTGTCTTTTTATGCCCAGCTCAAAAAAATCTACCCTGCTAATTTATATTAATATCCCCAGTTTGAGGGGCTGTGCCTTGACTCGGTAGATTATAGATCTTATTTTTGTAATGTGATTTTTGGCAGGGGACAGAGCCTCACGTGGTCGTGTTTATTCCCCCCCCTCCCTCTTTAAAATTGTAGAAAATCCAATTTTTATGGTGGTACTTGAGTCCCGGAGATTCGCTGGGATTTAGGGAGGGAAATGATAAAAATCCCCCCCCGTTGCTGAGATGAATTTGGGGTTATTGGTTTGGAGAACCCGAGCTGGGTTGGCTCCCATCCCTCGGCATTCCTGCGTCACGGGGATGTGAGTGAGGAGGTGCCGTGCCCGACTTCACCTGGAATGTTTAATTTTTGCATTAAAATCCAATGCAGATCTGTGCCATCGATAGATTGATATACATATAAATACACTTGGATAAGGAACTGGCTGGAAAACCCCTGGGACATCCGGGAAGGGAATTCCTGGAGGGGAGGTGCTGGCACAGGGGTTGTTTCTGTTTCTCCGAAGGCAGGAATTAAATGTGACAGTGGTGGGAAGGAGCCTGAATCCTGCCCAGCCCATCAATTCACCTCCCACGGGTTCAAAATCAGCCCTTCTGCTGCCATCCCAATGGTCTGGGCTCCTCTAGGAAGCATCCAGCAGCCTCAAAAATTTTTGTTTCCCCTTGGGGAATTAAAGAAAAAAAAATCACTTTATATTTTATATTTTGATCAACATTTTCAATTTTTGAATTCTTTTAAAATTGATTTTGAACTCAGCAGGAGTAGGGAATACTTCTTTTACTTGCTTGAAGCAATCCCACTCCAAGAGTATTTTGCTTTTGGAGCGTGGCCGTGGGGGAAGCAGCAGCATCTTCCTCCTTAAAGATTGGTTGTGTATTCCTAAAATCTTTTAAAAATCCTGCTAATGAAAAAAAATATAGATAGAAAAGAAAGAATATATAAAGTTATATAAAGAAAGAGCATTTTAGAAAAATAAAAATGTGAAAAATGGGAAGTAAAGCTCAGCTAACCCAGTGCTGACTTTTATACAAGGATTGTGTTAATATGAGGAGTTTAAAAAGTAGCAGAGCTCCAGTTATTGTCCCCAAACCAGTCAAATTTGGGGGGTTTTGGTTGTGAAGGTGCCTTTTAATTTGTGCTTGTGCCATAATTGTCAGAAAGGAGAAAGGAAAGCGCGAGGGAGACGTGAAGAGCAGTGAGGGGAGCCTGGAAATCGCTGAAATATTAAATGATTATGTACAAACACCTCATTATGTCTGAAACTCGGGTGGTTTTGTCCCAGATAAAGGTGGCTGGAGGGGGAGAGGGGCTGAGTGGCTTTGCTGGGAGTGATTTTATGGCGCTTTCTCCTGTTTCACATACAATTACCCTTAAATAATTCCCTTTTGAGCATCAATTCAATTCTCATTTCTGCGTGGTTTTGCTTTATTGGTTATTTACTTATTTCCCTGTGTTTTTCAACCCAGAAGTGTTGGTGGTGTTAAAGCTTGTGATGAACACCCAGGCCCTTTGTTCTTCCTCTGGACACCCCATCTTTGCTTTCCTTATCAATAATTGCTTGTCGTTAGTGAGCTGCTTAATTAGCAGAGAGGAATTCCCGTTGCTTTGGTAGGAAAAGCCCCTGGAACCTCCCCAGGTGTTTCTGGAAATGCTCATGGGGAGCAGAAAATTGAATTTGGGGTGCTGGGAGTGGGGCTGCTCTCAGTCCTAGTCCTGCATCCTTAAATAGATACATTTAAAAACTTTTAATATGTTAGATATTGATACAAATTAATAATGTATGGTGGTGTGTTTAAAGTACTTGGTATCTTTTATGTAGGTATAAATAAAAGATGTGATGTGTATAAAGACACTACATAAAAGGTACATATATATATTATAAGTATAAAATATATTTCTAATACATCATTTTTGTGAGATATAGGGACCAGATGAACTCTAAAGTTCCAACCCAAACTATTCTATGATTTTTTATTTATGTATGTTCATATGAAACATTCACATAAAGATATTAAATTACATAAAATACACAAATATTCCTATATAATATATAAAATTTTATAAGACATATTTATGTAGAAAAAGAGAATTTTTATATATATTTTTATATATAGACATACTTGCAAAGTTGCCAGGGCAATGTTGGTCACATCCAGGATGGGAAACCCCCTCCTGCTGCCCACTGGATGTGTGCCCAGTTTCCCATAGGTCTGGGATGCTGTTCCCAATGGAGCTGGCCAGGAGAATCCCCTTGGAACTGATCCTTTCCCAGACTCCAGCGCTGGCTCTGGACAGGGGTGACACCAGTGCTTGTTTTATTTTATTTTATTTTATTTTATTCTATTTTATTCTATTCTATTTTATTCTATTTTATTTTATTTTTAAATTGCATTTCATTTCTAATTGCAGGTGTGGGTGAACTGGGAGTTGGTGGTGTTTGAGTTTCGGTTTTCTTTAGACTCCTTTCCATGTGGGTCTTTGCTTCCATTAGTATTTTATCCCTTCTTTACCCTGTTTATTTTGCCCCATTTCCTTTCCCTGATTTCTTTTCCCCCCTTCTTTTTCCTCCCACTCTTCTCCCCTTTTTTTTCCACCTCTTTCTTTCCTCCTTCTTTCCCCCCATTTTTTCCTCCCCTCTTCTTTCCCCTATTCCCTCCTCTTCTTCCCCCCTCCTTTCTTTTCCCCCTCTTCTTTTCCCTCTTCTTTTTCCCTTCATTCCCCCTTTCCCCCACCTTCTTTTCCCCTTTCTTTCTTTTTCCCCCTTTTTCTCCCCCCCTTTCTTTCTCCCTCTTATTTTCCCTTTTCCTTTCCCTCCTTTTCTCCCCCTCTTCTTTTCCCCCTTTCATTTCCCCCTTTTCCCCCCTCTCTTCTTTTCCTTTCTCTCCTCTTCCACTCTTCTTTCCCCCCTTCTTTTTCCCTCTCTTCCTCCTTTTCCCCCACCTTCCTTTCCTCCTACTTTTCCCCTTATCTTTTATCCCCTTCCCTTCTTTTCCCCTCTTTATTTTCCCCCTTTTTCTCGCCCCCTTTCTTTCTCCCTCTTCTTTCCCTCTTTTCTTTTCCCCCTTTTCTCCCCCTCTTCTTTCCCCTCTTCTTTTCCCCTTTCCTTTCCCCCCTTTCCCCTTCTCCTTTTCCTCTCTCTCCTTTTCCACTCTTCTTTTCCCCCTCTTCTTTTCCACTTTCTTTTCCCCCTTTCCCCCCACCTTCTTTTCCCCCCTTGCTTTCTTTTTTCCCCTTTTTTCTTACCCCCCTTTTTTCTCCCTCTCATTTTCCCTTTTCCTTTCCCCCCTTTCCCCCCCCTCTTCTTTTCCCCTTTCATCTCCCCCTTTTCCCCCCCCTCCTTTTCCACTCTTCTTTCCCCCTTCTTTCTCCCTCTCTTCCCCCTTTCTCCCCACCTTTCCTTCCTCCTACTTTTCCCCTTATCTTTTATCCCCTTTCCTTCTTTTCCCCCTCTTTCTTTCCCCCCTTCTTTCCATCCCCTCCACCTCTCCCATTTATCTATTTCCCCATCGTTTTTACCCCCTCTCTTTGTTTTTTCCCCTCCTTTTTTCTACCTTCTCCTTCCCCCCCTCCTCCTCCCCACCCTCTTTTGTTTTCCCCGCGATCTGATGGTGACAGATGGGCCGGATTCCCGATTCCCCTCCATCCCCATTGTTGATCCACGCACGGGGCCGGAGCTCTCCGCTGCTGCCCGGCCCTTTTCCAGCCCGGGATTTTAATTCCTTAAGAGCAAAGCCCCCGGGTTGGGAGGGGAACCGGAGCAGCCGCAGCCTCCTGGCAACTGGTGGAAACTGGGGCAGCTCTTTCAGGCTCTGCTCCGCAGGATCTGCTGCCGGGTGGGCTTGGGAGACAGCAGCACTCCTCCAGGACAGCCCCAGCAAACCCAGAAAATAGATGTAATCATGAGCAATCGCAAATCCAGCAGCCACTTCCTTCCCTGCCCGCTCAGGGGGCTGTGGCTGGCTCGGGCTCCGAGCTGGAAAATTCAGCTGGGATGGAGTTTGGTCCCTGCCTGATGATGGGAATAATTTTTTTTTTGTAGATGTTTTCTTGCCTGGGACAAATATTTCATAAAGCAGGCAGAGCCCCCACTGGGTTTTCAGCGTGTTTTCTCTTTGCTTTTTTCCCCCAGTTCTCTTAAAAATTGATTTTTATGGAAAACAGGAGGTGGCAGAGCGTGTTTTCTCTGCCCTCAGCACTCATCTGAGGTGGAAGGTGATAAAATCCCTTTAAGCTTTATTATAGTAAGATATTACAAAGTGTGAGTAGGAGAAAAATCTGTGTCTTTTAGGGCAGAGAGTGCTGAAGCCATCCCTTATATTCCACTGTATTAATTACATACCATTATATATTATTTTTCTATATTGTTGTGTGATATTACTATATAGCGTTACGTCACAATATTATTTTATTATCGGGTTATTTTGTTGAGGTTTTTATTATTATATTATAGAGCTTATATTGAAGCTAGCTTGTTTCTAATTCCCAAATGTGTGGGAGACAAAGCCTCTCTGGAGCTTCACCTTGACTAAGGGGTGGGTGGGTGATCCATGGGGCCAACAGGGAAAATCCAGGAAGGATTGTGGTTGTTGGGCAGGGAGTTGGTGGCTCATTCTCATTTCACAACTTCATGACATTTTTATGCTTGTCCTTCTGTGTCCCAGAGGGTTTTGAGGGGGTTGTTATACCACTATTTCCCTTGAAGCCATGCTGGAAAAGGGGGGGTTGTGCCAAAACCCCCTCAATCCTCCTGATCCTGGGAGTAAATCCCAAGTTTTAAGGCTTTCCTGTTTTACTGCATGATTTCAGCGTGCAGTGAAGGTAGCGGTGGTGATGCTGGCAGGGCATGGATGGCTGGGGGCTGGTTTTCCATCCCCTTTCCCTGCAGGGTTGTGATGCCAGCCCCATGACTCTGCTCTGGTGGGTGTATGAGAGGACACACAGCCCCATCCTGGATTATTTCACGAGCCCACTTCACCTCCTCACTCACTGCTTGATCCTCCCTGTGCTGCCGGCGGCTCCCGGCGCCCAAACCCAGCTCTGGGGTGGAGGAGCTGCTTCCTCCTCGAGCTGCTGGTGAGCAGAGCTAGTTTGGGATCAATTTAGAAGGAGAAAAAAAGCAGCTGAACCTGGTTTCTTCAGCCCTTGAAGCTGCTGAGGCAGCGAGGTGGGTGTGTGGAGGAAGAGCCAGAGGGCTGCAGCTCTCCAGGTTATCTGAGGGCACTCACTACAGCAGGGCCAGTTGCATCACACAGCTGAGTGGTTTTCCCCCATCTGGTTATTAGGATTTATTTCATTCCTTAAATTCCCACCAGTCTGCTGCAAAACAGGGTGGGTGAAACGTGGCCATCATCAGCTCCTGTGCTGGTGTTCTGTGCGTGCCCTGGAGTTTGGGAGAGAGGAGAAAATGAAACGAAAATAAAAACAAAAATCAAAATAAAGTTGGTTTCTGCCACAAAGTTCTCCTGGAAGTGGTGTTGGGAACGGATGAGTTATTCCCATGCCCCTGGGAATAATTCATCCACCTGTCATGGCTCCAGATGTGCATCCCTGGCTCCATCAGTGATGGCTGTGTGTGGTCCAGCCCTGCTTCACCCAGGTGTGGAGTTACCAGAGCCATGAGCACACCCAGTAGGAGCAAAGACCTTGTCCTAAATGCTGAGTGGTGATGCTGAGCTGCTGGGAATGCTGCCCGTGGGAGCTGAAGCCTGGGTGCCCTTTGGGTGCCGTTAGATGCTGTGCTCTGCTTTGGATGGATGTTGGGAATGGGAATGTGCTGTCGTGTCCCGTTGGGAAGTGGGGTAATGTGGCACCTGCTGTGGTCCCTCTGTCTGGGTGTTTTGGGAGGTGGGCCAGGAGGCTGAGGCAGCACCTGGGAGACCAGGACTGCTCTGGCATCTCTGCTGGCGTCTCCCTTGGCAGAGGAGTAGGGAAATTATGGCTCGGGAGCAATTCAATTCAAGGCAGGGCTTTGCCAGGAGTGGCACAGGGATTTGTCCAGCTGCTGTGCTGGTTTCTCTTGGATGTGCCCCTTCCAAGTTCCCTGTGTCCCCTGGGCTCCCGGGCTTTGGGGACAGGTGGGCTGAGCCAGGTGAGCCCCAAATGGAGAGCGGCTCCTCCGTGGTCCAACCTGGGGCATCCCAGTGGTTCCCACACGGGAGAGGAGGGTGGCTGTGGTGATGCTCTGGCTTGGAGCTGAGCAGTGGCACCTTGGGATGAAGGTGCCCCCGTGGGTTTGGGTCTGGCAGGTGTGGGGGTCACTGGGCAGCGTGTCTGGCTCTCTCCAGTGGTTTGGGACTCGCTGGGATTTGTTCAGGCCCTCTGGCCTCACAGTGTGGCACCCATCATCTCAGGGGTGAGATGTGTCTCTTGGAGGTCACTCCAACTCCCAAAGTAGGAAAAGTTGTTAGTGAGAGATAGTTTTCATTTTTCTGTCTAACAGTGTAAAAGCAGTTTATACAGGTGTTAGTTGTGTTTCACCTAGGAATAGATTGTTATGCTGATGAACTGCTCTCCCTAGGATTGTTTTCACATGGGAACTTGCAAGCTAGCCTGACAAGGAGAGCAGGCTTGATTTTCTGAAGCCTTTCTTTCTGATTTTCCTACCTTACGGCAGCAGGGTGGCTCATGGCTCAAGGCTGGGCTGGGTCCTGCATGGATTGGGCTGTGTCAGAACTTGTCACTGCCCAGGCACATCTCCCACCAGGCTGAGGAGATGTCTGGGGGCTCTTGCCCTTGGGAAGCCTTGGCAGGGCTTCCTGTGCAGCCACAGCCATGTGAAACTTGGCAGTGAAGCCATGGCCAGCTTGGGAATGCAACCACAGTTTGGGAATGCAACCATAGTGAGGTTGGGAATGAAACCATGTCCAGGTTGGGAATGAAACCATGTCCAGGTTGGGAATGGAACCACAGCCAGGCTGGGAGTGAGCCGTGTTGTTGTGTGAGTTTGGAAGTGCCACTGGACAAGGCTGGGTGTGTTGGCCATCTCCAGGCTCAGGCTTGCAAGGATATTTATTTGGGTTTCCCTAAGGAAAGCAGCCCCACGTTGCTGGGAGGTGGTGAGCCTCAGCTGGATGTACTTTTGGAGAGCTCTGCTCAGGGTTTAGCAGGGCTGGCCCTGGCCAGGCTGGGGTCCTGTTCCCAGCCCAGAGCAGCGTGGGCAGGGCTGTCTGTGCATCCCTGCGCGGTCATGGCTCTGCAGAGGCTCCTTTCAGGAGGTTTCCTTGGAAACCTGACAGCCAGCATGAGGAGGGAGCATTCCAGAGAGAGCTTCAGCCCCGGTGGTGACCAGGGCACGGCGGCCAGAAATGGCTCTCCCTGGGGCTGAGCTGTCCTGGCTCGGTGTGGGGAGGTGGGGTGCTTTGGGAAGCTGTCAACAGCTGCTGTCTGATTGCCAGAGAGGCTCTTCCCTCTGCTGTGAGGTGCCTGCAGACCCTAACCCAGGGCTTTGTCTTTGCAGGAGCAGGAAGATCCAGATCCGAAACATCCCTCCCCACCTACAGTGGGAGGTAAGGTGTGGCTGATCCCAAAAACATCCCATTCATGAGCTGTGCTGCTGGAGCACATGGCCTGCACTTGGGCCACCCTTTACCTTCCCAGTAACCTCAGGAGGGAGCCTGAACTGGGCTCCAGCTCCTGCCTGCTTTTGGGTGGCAGGGCTGGGGGCCAGCTTGGCGTGCTGGGTCAGCTTTGGGATGATGGATGCAGGTGGGTGGTGCTGGAGGGTGTTTGTGGCTGGAGTGGGCTCCTGCCCTGCCTGCCTGGGGCCTCACCTGCCCCGTTTGCTGCTCTGTCCCCAGGTGCTGGATGGCCTCTTAGCTCAGTATGGCACAGTGGAGAATGTAGAGCAAGGTAAGATGGTCCAGCGTGGTCCTCATCCCTGCAGAATTCCCAGTGCTGCTCCCCAGCTCTGCCCAGGCTGCAGGAAGCCCACTGGGATGAAACCTAGTTGGATAACCAGACCAGCAGCACTGGTCTGAAATGGGGTTTGGACACAAACTGTGCTGGTGGAGGTGGGGCCACCTGTCCAGTGGTGGGATGATGTGGGCCATCCATGCACCATCCCTGGGAATGCTCCTGGTCCCTGAAAAATTGAAAACACTATTATCCCTGCAAGCAGAAATGAGCTGAGTGTAGCTTGGGATCCCCTGGTGGGTCAGGGATGTCCAGCCTTGCATTCTGCTTGGATCCAGCCTTGGATCCAGCCCAGTCCTTGTGCTGGGGGTAAACACAGGGTGCCCAGGGGAAAGCACAGGGTGCCCAGGCGTGCCATGGGACAGGCATCTCCCTCCCCCCATCCCAGCTGTATCCCCCCCTCTGGAGCATGCTGAGAGCAGCAGTGACGCCGCTCCCATCCCTGCTCCAACTCTGCTTCTCTTGCTCCCACAGTGAACACAGACACAGAAACTGCCGTTGTCAACGTGACCTACGCCACCAAGGAGGAGGCAAAAGTGTGAGTGGGGTTTGGTTTGGTTTGGTTTGCCCATGATTTCACACCACACCAGCTTTCCCAAGCTGTCCCAGGTATCTTCCAGGCTTCTCTAATCGGCCCCACCACTGGGCTGTCCTCTGCTTTCTCCCCTGGCATGGGAGATGGGGTAGTACAGATTATTTCAGAAGTGGAAGCATGGTTCCAAACAAAACGTTTTGTTCCAGTCTTGTAGACACCTCAGCCCTGTGCTGGAGACCAGCCAGTAAGTAGTGAGCTTATTATTGTTAGTGGCCAGGGTGTCTTTTATGTGGTCAAGAGCAGATCGCAGGCCACAAAGAGCTTTTGTGAATCCATTTGTTGATGGATGTTCCACCAGCTTGCCATCTGAGCTGACCAGTTGTGGTGCTGGATAAGTGAGGACAGAGATGGGGACAGGAGATCTGCTGGTCCAGGAGGGCAGAGGAGAATCCTTCTGGTGCCTCCAGCCTCGGTGGATGTGCTGTGGACCACAGATAAACATGACAGGAGTGTCTTAGAATCATGGACCCACAATGATCACTGAATCCAAATCCTGGTCCTGCACAGGACAGCCCCCAAAATCCCACCATGGTCTTGGGAGTTGTGGCAATAAAGGAAGACAGAGTTTCCCCAACACAGCAGTGCTTAATGCTTTAGGATAAGAGGCTTTTTTTGGACTTAGGAAGAGGATGGTGGAGCTGCAGAAGTCCTCAGAGGATGTGGAATTCAGGCCTGGCAAGGAGCTGCTTGTGATCTGTCGGCAGTGGGGTGTGGTAGGAGCAGGGAAAGCTGGAGCCAAGCAGGGTCATGGCAGATGCCAGAGTGGCCAAACATCACAGCTGAGGCGGGGCTTGGGGGGTGAAGAGTCCAGGTGCTGCATCCCAGCCTCATCCAGCCGGGAAGGGAGTCAGGGTTCCCAACAGAGGGGGCACCACGTGCTGCGTCCTTCTCCCTGGTGGCTCAGAGCTGCTCTGTCACCTTTGCCATGTCCAAAGAGCCCGTGAGAGCATCCCCATGCTGCGTGGTAGCTGCAGGTGAAGGGGCATGTCCCTGGGCTGCCATCCCACCTCTGCTGGGGGGAAAAGTCATGTGCCAGCTTTGGCATGGATGGGATGGAAGGGGATGATGTCCCACCAGGTTATGGGGCTTGCTCCTGGCGGGAAAACTGTGGGGCTCTGGCTTCCCATGGCCACATTCTCCACGGGAGAAGATGCAAGTTGGGAACTATGTTCTGCATGTGGTGGGAGTGCTGGAGGTATCCTGGGGAGCCCCTCACCGTGCCCTGCACCTCCCTGCCTTGCAGAGCAATAGAGAAGCTGAGCGACCAGCAGTTTGAGAACTATTCCTTCAAGATTTCCTACATCCCGGATGAAGAGGTGAGCTCCCCTCCGCCCCCCCAGCGATCCCGCCGCGGGGGCCACTCTTCCAGGGAGCGGGGCTCCTCCCCAGGGGGCTCCTCACAGCCCAAACAGCTCGAGTTCCCACTGAGGATGCTGGTGCCCACGCAGTTTGTTGGTGCGATCATAGGAAAGGAGGGCTTGACCATAAAGAACCTTACTAAGCAAACCCAGTCCAAGTAAGTACTTCCAATGGTTTTGTTTCCTTCCCTAGGGTGCTGTAGGTCCCAGCTCGGGTTCTCCCTGCACTGGGGGGCTTTGGAGTGCCAGCCACTGCTGGTTTCTTGGGGTGGTGGCAGAGCTCAGGTGCTGAACCATTCCTGCTGGCCAGGGTGGTGTGGGTGCTGCAGGAGGGGGATGCACACTGGAACAAGGCCTGGAATGAGTTCCTAAAGCCTCATGAGAACAGCTTTATGGGATGAGGCTTTAGGGAGAAATGGCAAGTTTGGGGATAAAATCCTAAAGGTGAATCCTCAGTGCAGTGGTCTTTGTTCTTGGGATTTGCTTCATCCCGCAATATCCCGTGTGGGCTAGAGCTGTTGAGGGGAAAGGGATGCTGTGGGAGCGCTGCCACGAGAAGGATGGGCTTTTGTAACTGTTTGAAGCCTTTTTTAGCTATTAACGTGTTTATTTTTGAACTAAAAAAGGAAAAATAAACCAAAAAGTGGGGTTGTCTTGCCAAAGTTTTCCATGTTTCTCTTGTTGCTATTCTCCTGATCTCACCGCTCATTCTCTGCATGGTTTTCCTGCATGGTTTGTTCCTGCCCAGGTGTGTTTGTGTTTAACCCCAAGCTGTCTTCTCCTGTGCTCATCATCCTGAACCTGGTGATCCCATGGGACGTAGGAGTCCTGCCCCAGAGCATCCTAGTTCTCAGAGGAGTTTTTAGAGGCAAATCTTTGGTAGTAGTGTGGCTGGAGGTAGAAAGACGAGCCAAACCCTGGTGCTGGGTTGGCAGGAGGAGGTTTGTACGGAAAGGGGACAGAGGAGTAGGGAGAGGAGCTCTTGGAGCCTGGCTTGCTCACCTGCTAGCCTGGTGAGCAGATCCTGGTTGGCTGCAGGCCCTTCTCCAGGTGAGTCCTGTTGGGATGAGCAGCGGGTGTAGCTGTGTCCTCACCACCCAAGAACAGAATTTGCCCTTTCCAAGCCCTGAGCCTAGCAAGGAAGGTGGGAAGGTGCCAGTTTCTCCCAGCCATGAAACCAAATGCTGTTGCTTGGAGCAGCTTCTGCCACTGAATGGTCCCTCCTGGTGGGGTGGCTCCGTGTGCCTACCCCGAAGACCTGCTGCTGTGGAGGAAGGTCCTGCTCAGTGCTCTGCCCTCTCCTGCCCTGCCTGCAGTGAGGCACTGCCTCTGCTCAGGCTGGGGTGAAGGGAACCCTCAGGAGTCCATCCCACGCAGTCACAGGAGCCCCTGTCCTTCACTTTGCGTGTCATCCCACGCTCTGTCCCTGCCCAGGCCACTCTCATCCGCCGGTGATGATCCGAGGGTGACATCCTGTTGCCCGGCCCCTGCTCCTCCCCAGGGAGATGCTGGCTTCTGGATTCCTCTGGTCACCTTGGATTTCACTCCTGGTTCCACACACAGAGATCCCAAAGGTGCTTCTGAGCCCCAGGAGGCAAAACTGTCCCCAGGCTGAGCTGTGTTTTTCCATCAAGAAGGCCAGACCAAGAGCCCACCCCAGCAGGCGACCTTCCACAGCCCTTGGAGCTCCACGAGGAGAGGATCATGGCTACCCAGCAGCCTTGGCACCGGGATAACCCTACAGGCACACCGTGTTGTCCACGTGGGGAGGGCTGTCCCTCATGGCAGCCACTCCTGAAGCATTCCCAGCCCACCCTAAGGTCTCTTGGAGGCTTTTCCTGCTGCACCGTTGGCAAACCCTGTTCCCCCCACCCTGGTCGTCCCTCCCTGCAGCACCTGGTGATGAGGTGAAGGTACTCGAAGTCCCCTTCTCTGTCCTCCTGTTGGACTGGAGCAGTTCAGCAGTGGCACTGGGATGTGCTGGGAGCTCCAGAGCTCTCAGTTCTCCAGCTCTCTGGGGTGGGACGTGCCTGGAAGCAGTGACCCCTTCCTGGCATCCCTTCTTCTCTCTGGGAGGTGAGCTCGTGCCCACACATCCAGATGGGGAATGTGTCTTCTCCTGTGCTCATCATCCTGCACCTGGTGATCCCATGGGATGGGTTGCTCAGCCAGGAACCTGGCTTGTGCCCCTTTCTGAGGCTTGTCCAAGGTCCTCATCACCTCGGTGCCTCCAGTCAGCACTTCCATGGCACTTGGTCCCTCTCTGGCACAAAGGCTCAGCCGTGTTCTCCTCTCCACCAGCCTCAGCTGCTGCGTGGCTCCCGTCTGTGGGGTTTGTTGGGATTCCTCATCAATTCCCCCTCCCTTGGGAGCATCGGCCTGGTCTGTCATCGCCTCATGTGGCCATCATGACGTGTTCACCCTGTCCCCGGCGAAGGGGTGGCAGCATGTGTCCCTGTACCTGCTGGGAACAGATGGATCCTCCAGGCCAGCCTGAGGGAGCTCCATGGCTGGGAGCACCAGCTGAAGGCATGGGAGATCTGGAGAGATGGAGCCTATGAAGGGAATCACGCTGTCTTCCCTCGCTGTTCAGTGCTGGATGGAACTACTCTGGCTCCCTGTGGAGCGGGTGGGGTTGGCCCTGCCCTTCTCTCCCAGCTGCTCCCCTTGCACCGTCCGTGTTCCAACCTGCTGGCTCTTGGAGAGTTGACCTGTGCAAACCCACCTGGACCCCAGCGTGGCACTGTGGGGTGACTCTGCCCCGCAGGCCTTGGCCTGGCTTGTGCAGCAGTGCCTGGGATGATCCCGTCGGGACGGGACCTCGCGGACGTGGCCGGAGGGGACCCGAGTGCTGGCAGCATTCCAGAGTGGCTGAGCTGCCACTTCCACACCTGCTCGGAAGACCTGGCCCTGGCTGCAGCAGTGGCAGGGACACCAAGGTGGTGGCCGATGGCAGGACGGCCGCACGGCATCGCCCTCCGGCGGGAAGAGCGCGTGGATCGCGCGGAGAAGACGCCAAGGGTTCCTCCCCCTGTTGCCCAAGGCGCGTGGTCGAGGTGCGGGAGTCTCCTACCCTGCTTTCCTCTCTCCCTCTCTCTCAGGGCTTTGCCAGGTACGGTTGAGCGTGAGGAGCGAGCTGGAGGCCGTGCCTCCTCCCGCCATGAGCTGAGGGAGGAGCAGAGGAGTAGAGCACGGTCCCTGCCGCTGCGCACGGGAGCCTGCTGGTCCCCCCGGGAAGGGCGTGAGTACCAGCGCTGTTGTTGCCGGGCGCCTCCGCGTCGGGACAGACAGACGCTGCCCACGGGTAAGTGCTCTCTGTGCCCAAGGACGTGCTCGCTGGACAGCCTCGGGTGTTGTGCAGAGAGAGGCAGAGCTCGGCAGGGCCTCTGATCCCGTCTCCTGCTCCAAGCGGGGCCGGCAGCAGAGATGATGATGATGATGATGATGATGATGATGATGATGATGATAGACCAGGTTGCTCAGGGCTTTTGTCCAGTTGAGGATTTGTTCTGCCCCCCTCTGTGCATTGGTTGATGTTGTGACACCCCTCAGCTTCCAGGACCTCGGGTCCAAATCCAATCTGAACCGCCCAAAACCAAACGCTGCCTGGGCTTGCGCGAGCCAGGTGCTGGTAGATGCAGCTGACACCCAGGTTCACCCCACAGCTCGAGCAAGTGTTGAAATGAGTTTTTCTCAGCTCCTGAGCTCTCAGAAACCTCCGTGTGGCCCCAGACCCATCTGAGGGGCTCCTCTCTGCTGGTTGTTTCGCCGCAGGGTTGACATCCATCGGAAGGAGAACGCCGGCGCTGCCGAGAAGCCCATCACCATCCACGCCACGCCAGAGGGGTGCTCGGAAGCGTGCCGCATGATCCTGGACATCATGCAGAAGGAGGCTGATGAAACGAAATCGTGAGTGCTCCTGGCTCTGCCACAGCGTGGTGGGACATGGTGGTGGTGGTCCTTCTCCTTTCCAACACATCCTTAGTACCTGTGCATGGGAATTTCTCTGTGTTGCCTGACTGGCTGGACTTTTAGATTTCACTTTTTTCCTAATCCATTTTAGAGCAGAAGAGATTCCCTTGAAAATCCTGGCACACAACAGCCTGGTGGGGAGGTTGATTGGCAAGGAGGGCCGCAACCTCAAGAAGATTGAGCAGGACACGGGCACCAAGATCACCATCTCCCCGTAAGTTCCTGTGACAGGAGTGGGGGAATGGTGAGACAGCAGTGTTAGATGGGATTTTGGGAAGGAATTGTGAGGGTGGTAGATTGCCCAGAGAAGCTGTGGCTGCCCCTGGATTCCTGGAAGTGCTGCAGGCCAGGCTGGACAGGGCTTGGAGCAGCCTGGGATAGTGGAAGGTGTCCCTGCCCATGGCAGGGGGTGGAACTGGATGCGCTTTCATGTCCCTTCCAACCCAAACCATTCCATGATTCAGTGAAGCCCTGGTGAACACCAGGCCACCCCACTCTGTCCACCATGGTACAAGCAGTGCTGGAGCTGGAAAACAGCAGCTGTGCCCTCCCATGTGCATTCCCTATCCCAGGTGGATGTTCCTCATCCCAGGTGTCGCGCAGGGAGAGGGTGCATGGCTCTCACTCTGTCCCGTGGGGAACCCTCAGCTGCGATTTCAGCTTTCCTGGGGTTTTCCTTGCCTTGGAGAAGGAATGTGACTGTGTCTCTGGATTTTCCCGTGGGGCAGCTTGCAGGACCTGACCATCTACAACCCCGAGCGCACCATCACGGTGAAGGGCAGCACGGAGGCCTGCTCCAACGCCGAGGTGGAGATCATGAAGAAGCTGCGCGAGGCCTACGAGAGCGACGTGGTGGCCGTCAACGTAAGCCCAGCCCTGCCCAAGCCTGCTCCCGCTGCGCAACAATTCACAGTGGAGGCCAAATGCGTTACAACCCGGCTTGGGCCTCACCCATCCCTGTGTTGAGAAACTCAGTGCTCCTCCGCCTTTCACACCTTTCTCCGTGTCTTTCCTTTCCCAGCAACAGGCCAACCTGATCCCAGGGCTGAACCTCAGTGCTTTGGGCATCTTCTCCACAGGGCTGTCCATGCTGCCGTCCACCCCCGGGGCCCGGGGGGCTGCAGCTGCCACCCCCTACCACCCCTTTGCAGTAAGTGTGGCGTGTTCCTGCTGCCTGTTGGGTTTGGGTGGGCACTGGAGCTGTGGGAGCCACCTCATGGGGAGCTCTGACTCTCAGTTTGGGGAGGATGCTCATTGCAGCAGCAAAGTGGAGAGGACAGGGAATGAAGGTGGCAACCACCGAGAGGATCAGCTGCATCCCTGGGTTGTGCTGAGCTGAATTCCACCAGTGTTTTCAGGACTGGCTGTGTCCCAGGGCTGCTGCTCTCTGAAGAGAGCATGGAAGAACCATGTAGGTGGTCTTCAGTCCTGACCCCAAGCCCACCACTGGCCTGAGGTGACAGTGGGCAGGAATGGTGCAGTGCCAGGAGAACAGGAGGGCCAAGGTGCTGGTGGAGAAGGTCCATCCCAGGTCACTCAGGCACCGTGGGCTGCCTCCATTGGTCCCTAAATAATTTATTCTGAGCTGTGGGTTTATTTACCTGTTATTCTGGGCTGTGGGTTAATTTACCTGTGCTGTTTTCTTTCCCTGCAATGCCAGCAGCAGAGCGGGCGGAGGAGGACGGTGAGTGCTGGGAGGATGTGGGGGGCGTGTGGTGGCTCTGGAGGGCTCCAGGAGGGTTGGTTGGTCACTCTCAGCCTGTGGAGGGAGGGTGCTGTGCCTGTATCCACAACCTCTGGGAGACAGCTGTGGGAATTATTTATGTGGGGTGGGATGGACAGGAGCAGGACAGGTCTTCTGAAGGGCAGTGTTTGGTGTGGGGTCCTTTGTGTGGCCTTTTTCAAGCCCCCTGGTGAGGCCAGAAGGAGATCTTCCTTTCTGATACAAACATCAGCAGGACAAAGCCAAAAAAACCAGCAGTGGGGAGGGACTGGGGTTAACTGGGAGCTCCCATCCCCATCCCAGCCTCGTGCTGGGCCATAGGCACAGGATGTGCCTGTGCTCTCCTGGAGGGGTTTCAGGGGATGAGGGGTGGTCATTGTGTTGCTCATGGTGGTGACACACTCCCTGTGTCGGGGTGGGGCTTTTGGGAGGGGGCTGGCACCTTGAGGACATCATTGATGTCACTGCCCCTCATTTTCTCTCCCGCCACAGGGCTCCTCAGCCTATCTGTCGAGTCTGTACGGAGCCCCCCCAGCTGGGGCCTTCCCCCATCAGCACCCCGTAAGTTTCCCTTCCCCAAAAGTGCCCTGGCACCTCCTGCCATGAGGTTTTCCCTTGGGCACCTTGTGGGAGGGCAGGCAAAAAGCAGGGAATGTGTGCCAGGACCACGGCCCAACCCAACAGAACCCAGCCCAGCCCAATCCAGCCCAACTCAGCCCAGCCCAGCCCACCACCTCTTCAGGGCTGGAATGCTGGCAGGGGGAAGCAGCCCCCTGGCCCAGCTGTTCCCCTGACCCTCTGGCTCTCCCTGCCCTTTCCAGCTGCCGGAGCAGGAGGTTGTGAACTTGTTCATCCCAACACAGGCAGTGGGGGCCATCATTGGGAAGAAGGGGCAGCACATCAAGCAGCTGGCACGGTTTGCTGGTGCCTCCATCAAGGTGAGCAGGAATGAGGGGCTGGGTCAGGGCTTTGTGCCTCAGTTTCCCCTTCCCACTGCTGAGGGTAGAGAAAGGAGCCCTTGGTGAATGGTTTTGCTCCCCAGAGGAGTAGAAACCCAGTCCTGCAGCATCCTGATTGTCACCACTGCTTGGGTAGGGGGCTGTCTCTGTCTCTGCGTGGAGGGTGTCCCTGCATGGGGGCACATCCCACTCAGGAGAGGTTTTGCCCGAGGAGGGGTCACACTCACACTCCTTCTCATCCCTCTGCAGATTGCCCCAGCAGAAGGGCCGGATGCCAGCGAGCGCATGGTGATCATCACGGGGCCACCTGAGGCTCAGTTCAAGGTACGATGGCCACAGGGTGGGGGACTGGCTTGGGGACACGGCTAGGGGCAAGGGGACAGCATCCCTTTGGTCTCCACTGTGTCAGGGGAGACTTCTCAGCTTGGGACCACAGTTTTGGGACCACATCATTGCCTGTAGGAGTGAAGGGCACAGCAGGCCGCCTCCAGGGTGCCGCCCACCACCTCTGTGTCCCTTTTGTGCCCTCTCCAGGCCCAGGGGCGAATATTTGGGAAGCTGAAAGAGGAGAACTTCTTTAACCCGAAAGAAGAAGTGAAGCTCGAAGCACACATCAAGGTGCCTTCCTTCGCCGCCGGCCGTGTCATCGGCAAAGGTGGCAAGACGGTAGGTGGGGGTGTGTGGGGTCCCACCTGCCCTGGGAACAGAGGGCTGGACATCCCCTCTCCACCCCCTATCCACCCCCTATCCATCCCCTGTCCATCCCATCACCTCTGGCCAGGTGCTCTGTGGTATCAGTGATGTCTCAGTGCCTTTGTCCTGGGGGTGGCTCTTGGATGGCCATTCCAAGGGGACAGGGTGTGAGCCGCCGGGTGCCACGTCCTGGCTCAGAGCTGGGGTGGCCCCAGCAGTGGAGGATTTTGGCTCCTCCACAGCAAAACCTGGATCTCTCATTTGCTCAGGTGAATGAACTGCAGAACTTAACGAGCGCAGAAGTCATCGTGCCGCGAGACCAAACCCCAGATGAGAACGAGGAGGTCGTCGTCAAAATCATTGGGCATTTCTTTGCCAGTCAGGTAAGGTTTGGCCATGGCTCTCCCAGCAGTCCCAGTTTGAGGAAGGCCACCGAGCACAGCATCCCCTAAGCTGCTCTGAGTGGTTTCTATGCACTCAGAATGCACTGAAGGGGTTTTTGGTTGCATTAAAATTAAAGATTGGCTCGATTCAGCCAAAATCTGTGCCTTGGGCACGGGGTGAGAATGGCTCCTGTATCCCACCTGGGTGCATCTAACCAGGCTGGGTTCATGACTGCGAGGGCGTGGTGACACCCCAGAATCTTGAGTGATGGAAGAACAAGCCAAACTTTTGCTTTAGCAAAGCAAAGGTATCACAGAATCACATGCTTGGCCTGGTGTTAAAATCTGTAGGGTTGTGGTGCTGTAGGGTTGGTGGGGGCTCAGCTCTGGTGTTGCTACCCCCGTTGTTTCTTGCCCCCTTCCCAGACTGCCCAGCGCAAGATCAGGGAAATCGTGCAGCAGGTGAAGCAGCAGGAGCACAAACACGCTCAGGGAGTGATGCAAAAAAACCAAGCCAAACCTGTGCTTTAGCACATCCTCACTTATCACAGAATCATACACCTGGCCTGATGTTAGAACCTGTAGGGTTGTGGTGCTGTAGGGTTGGTGGGGTCTCAGCTCTGGTGTTGCTACCCCCGTTGTTTCTTGCCCCCTTCCCAGACTGCCCAGCGCAAGATCAGGGAAATCGTGCAGCAGGTGAAGCAGCAGGAGCACAAACACGCTCAGGGAGCCGCGGCCTCGCAGCACAGCAAGTGAGGCTCCCGCCAGCACCGCCCGACGAATGTAACCCCCCGCCGCCAGCGCCAGCCCCCAGCAGGTCAGGGGACAAACCAAAGACCCCCGAGCCCCCCGGCTGGCAGCCCGGGGCACGGGGGGCTCTCTCCAGCCCGCAGCTTCCGCCTTACTCCACCGCCTCCCGCGCCGCTCCCCCCGCCAGCCAGTCGGACTAACACAGGCAGAGAGAGGTGGTTTTTAGTTTGGAATTCTCCCCAAACCTGCCCATTCCACCCCCGAGGAGCTCGCCCGGCCTGGGGGGGCCGCGGCGCTCGTTAATTTAGAATTAATATATCAGTAACGGAACTAACGCCGATTTTTAAGTTTTGTAAGATTTTATTTTTTAACTCACTTTTTAAAAATTTTTGGGGGGGTGGGGGGGGGGCTGTTTGTTTTTAGCAAAAGCAGGCTTTTCTAGAGGTTTAATGGCAGGAGCTGGTTCATTGGTTCTCTAATGCACCGTAGAGCAGAGCTGTAGGATTGCCAGCAGGGAAAAAAAATACTAAATGCGTGTTAAAAAGCAATTTCTGAAGGGCTTTGAGACAAGCAGGGCCTGTAGGAGCCAAGAAGATTCCTCGTGTAGGAATTGTTCCTCTCCTTCACACACCCTTTCCTCTTTGCTTTGGACTCCAAAAGCGGGGTTTACATCTGTTCTGTCCCCCCTTTCTGTCTGTCCTCTCTCCATCACTGCCCAGCACTGACATCCCTGGAGAATGATGGGCAGCACCAGCCCTGCCCGCTTTGGACTGGGATCTTTGGGGAAAAGATCCCTGTTGCAGGGAGAGGAGGGGGAAATGGGTGAAAAAAAACCAGATTTACAAGAGGTTGTCAGCCCAGGGCTGGAAAACCCAACCAGCAAAATTGGCTTCAAATGAAAAATAACCCTCCCAACACACACACACAGAAAAACTACCTCAGGTTTTCGTACCTCAGCACCTTGCGCTTGTGTTGCCCTTTTAGAGATTTTTGTATGCCTTGTAAAACTGATAGTTGGAGCATTTTTTTATTTTTGTAATAAAAAAAAACTGAGTTGGAAAAATGATCTCGACCAAGTCAGCTGCGAGGTGGAAGAAGGAAACCATCCCCCGTGTCCCAGAGCTCTTCTGTAGTCTCCTGCAAGCCGAGAGCCAGTGGCTGTTCCTTCGGAGAAAGCTTGAGAAATGGTTAAAAAGAACAAAAAAAAAAGGGAAAAATAAAAAAAGCCAAACACAATTAAAAAAAAAAGGGTTTAAACAAATCCAAGTGATGGATGGAAGCAGTGAAAGCCGATGGGCAGAGCAGGGATGGGAGCGGAGGCGCCGGTGCCAGCGCCGCTCCCGTGGGCTGCGAATCCGCGTTTTCCTCTACTGCAAAGTGTGCTGTGAAAACCAACCCAAGACACCAACAAAGAGAAATATATCCAGCTAACCAGAGCCTGAGCCTGCTCTCTTGCTTTCTTTGGGGTCCCTTGTGGTGGTCATGGCTGGGAGTGCCTCCCTGCTGCCCAGTTCCCTGGTGCCAGGGAGGGAAGGGCGGGATGGGGGTTGCAGGCATTGCCCAGGTGTAGCTTTACCCTGGGACCTGGGAAGTGTTGCCAGCATGAAGCCACCTCTCCCTCCCTGCATGTCCCTGGATGGAACATCCAGTGGGAAAGGCACTAAATGGGGCTGGGATGGCCTTTGGGGGCAGGGTGGGGCTGCCTGGGATGCTGACAGGTGCCACAGTGAGGGACCCCGCCCTCCACGAGCTCCAGAGCCAGGCTCTTCCCTCCCACCCCTCCAGCACTGGGAATGCTGCTCTGGTGGCACCTGGGACAGTCAAAACTGCAGCCCCAAACAGGAG
Organism: Calcarius lapponicus; assembly: GCA_039654755.1. Taxonomy (NCBI): domain Eukaryota; kingdom Metazoa; phylum Chordata; class Aves; order Passeriformes; family Fringillidae; genus Calcarius; species Calcarius lapponicus. The sequence goes on from CM077472.1 coordinate 21,079,229, forward strand.
GAACCAAAGGGAAGGGGAAAAGGACATGAAAAATGTTCCCAGCTGCTGTGTTCTCATGCTCAGATCTTCTGCATCCTCATGGAAGATTAATTATCTCTGATTATTTGTAAGGATAAAACATGAGTGTCTTTGGAATTGTTCGTCCTTTGGAGAATCTGCCCTGAGATTGTGCCAGACTGAATCAGTGAAAGTACAGAAAGACAAAGCAGGGATTGTGTGGGTCTTGGGGTCAGGAGCAGCACAGGGATGTCCCCAGAGCCACCAGGAGAGGAGACAGACCCTCTTCTTCTTCAGCTGGGGAGCAAGTTAAAAACCACACAGAGACAGCAGATCCGTTTTCAATTAAAAAATAAATTACTCTATTAACAAGTAACCTCCCATACAATAAGGCTCTTACATAAGTTAATATTTATCTTATGTTACCTAAACAATAAGAAATAAATACTACTCGTTTTCAGAACAGTGTTTCCCTAACAGTGCATGTCTCCCAGCAGCTGCTGATGGATTATTTCCCACACCATCTTCCTGCGGAAATAAGGCATGTGTTCCTGAAAAGAAACAGGAAAAACCCATCACATAGGAAGCCAGGGGAGAAAGAGGCAGGAAATCTCCATTAACACCCAGGGAATTCTTGAGTGGGAAGCTGCTTTTGAGCACCTGCCAGTTGGGTACAAGGTGGGTTTCACACCAGGGTGACAGAAGCACCCAACAAACACCCACTTTTCTTTACAGGGACATTTAAAGATCACCACGTTGGCAAAAAATAATTAGCAAAAAAAAAAAAAAAAAAAACAGGGATTTTTTCCAAGGGAGAAACCTATTTCACCAACAGCTACAAAGGCCAGATATCCCAGACCCCTGGCACTGGAATGAGATGGTCTTTAAGGTCCATTCCAACCCAAACCACCCTGGGATTCCACAATTCCCAAGAATTTTGCCCAAGAAGCAGACACCAGACATGAGGAGCAACCCTCAGCTCCTTCCCCAGCTGCTGAGCAGCTTCCCTGGCTCCCACATGGGTGTGGGAAAGGCTGGAGCTGTTGACACCCCCTCTCACCGGGGTGAAGATGATGGGTTTGTCTCTGGAGATGAAATCGGCAAATTTGCAAACAAAAACTCCACAGTCATTTGTATTATTTTGTTGAGGGATTTCCTGAGGAATACAAAAACATGGAGAATTTTTTATCTGTCTTGAAAGAGCAGCAATCTGGTTGTAGCATACATTTTACCCACACCTACTCCTGAAAACCTATTTCCATAATCCATTTACCACTCCCAAACCCAAGAACAGTCCCAGTTAACTGCACATCATCTCCCTCTGCTTGCCTGGGAAGTGTTAAATCCTCTGTGACAGGAGTTCTAGCTCCCATTCCAAATCCAGGCATTGCTCCCATACCTCTGTGCCCATGCTGTGAAGAGTCCACTCAGAAGCAGTCAACTCAATGTTTCTTTTTTCCCTGCTTTCCTCTTCCAGGTATTTTCTGTTGAAAACAACACAAAAATCACTTTTCATCTCTGATTTAGGGCAACAACAACAAAAGCTGTTGAAAGGTGTCAGGAAGATAAATTGCAATGAAATGCCAGAGGATCCTCAAAGCAGAGGATTTAAGGAATGTGGAGGGAAAATTCCAATCTTAGGGATACAGTGATGGCTGTGAGCAGGGCTCCCCAGGGCCCAGCCCTGTGTAATGTCTTTATCCATGACCTGGATGAGGGGATTGGGCACCCTCAGTGTCCTTGTAGGTGACACCAAGCTGGGTGGGAGCGTGGAGGGCAGGAAGGCTCTGCACAGGGCTCTGGGCTGGTGACAAGGTGAGGATCAGACATGGGATGGACTCAGTGATCCTGGAGGGCTTTTCCAACCTCAGTGATTCTGGGATTTGTCTCTGTGGGGCTGCTCTCACCCTCCAAAGCTGCTGGATGAAGGGTTTTTACTGACAAAGACACGTCAGGATGTGCAGCACATGTGAAAACTTGCACCTCTGACACTCTGGAGGACTCAATACAGAAGAGGTACAAAGTGAGGAGCACCATGGGACAGGGCACCAACACTTCACATGGTGAGGGGAAAAAGCCTCAGAAACAACCAGAAGGGATAAAAAAGCAGCTACTCACAAGACAGTTTTACAAATGTGGTCTCCTTTCTGTCCCAAGGAGTCAAAGTATTTGATGGTTTTCTCTCGGAGGTCTACGACCTGGGGTTAAAATGTGACTTAGACAAAGCACACCCCAAACACTTCAGGACTTTGCTTTGCTAGTTTTGTTCTCCTCATCCCCTAAATAAAAAGCCAGTTTGACTCACCAGCAGTGTCCAGTGAATTCTGAGGTGAATAGGCACCAAGATGACATCATGCTCAAAGATATCCACACCTTTAGTCCATTTCTTTACTCCCTTGTGGCTTGTAGAGCTCAGCTTGGAATAAAAGAAGGTATTAAAAGCATAGACTGCTGGATATCCTTCCTTCTTGCTTCTTTCCACCAGAAGACCCATGTAGAAATTCATGATCTGAAACAGAGAGAGGCAAAGTGAGATGTGAAGTAAGACACTAAATTGAAAAGACAGCAACCTGTCCTTGCTGGCCACCTTTGAGCTGAGAAAACTCCAGCTTGGCAGCTTTTGCTCCCAGAATTTCACACTGGAGGACTTGTGCTGCTGGTTAAAGCCCCCACACCCACTCTGATAACCCAGACTGACTCCTGGGAGCTGCATCATCCAAGTGAAAGCTTCCAGAAGCAGCAGCCCACACAGTACCCAAAATAAGGAGTGCACAGCTATTTCTGGGCTCTGCAGTGGAGCTCCTGGAAGTCTCCTGTGCCCAGGGAGGGGGGATTTCCCAGGAAGTGCAGGATCCCATACCCTGTCGTTGAGCCAGCCCAGGGGCTGCAGGGTGCAGATGTCCTCACGGGTGACAGTGAGCTTGAAGGCCCTGCTCAGGATGTCCTCAGGCTCACCACTGTCAAAGGCAGCAGAGATCTCACTCTCCATGGCCTGGAACAAAGGATTCAGTGGGGAAGGGCTGGTGGAACAGCACTTGGAGCACACCAGCCCCCCCAGAAGGCCTCCAAGTGCAGCTCCAGTGCCCGAGCAAGGAGCCTTGCAGGCTGAACCAGCCACAGCACTGGCTTGCTGCTGAGCACAGGTACCTCTGTCAGTGGAGCCAGATCATCTCCTGGCTTTTCTAGGCATGGCAGTGGCTCACTGTCCACAAAGAAGAGGTCTTTGGACAGGACAGGTGTCACATGGAACTGGAATAACTTTCTTTGGGGGACTTCGGCTTCACGCTGGCCCTGCCAGGCACAAGGAGAGAAATCAGAGAGAAGCACAAGGGGTTTGCTGGGGAACAGGGCAGAGAATCCTGCAAGAAACTGCAAGGGGTTGTGAAAACACATCCCAGCAGCAATCCCCAAAGTCACATTTGATTGGTGACTGCATTCCAACTGTGCCCAGAGAGGCAGGACTTTCCTTGGGTTTGGATGAACATCCCCAGCAAAGCCTCCACATGCAGGTATCAAGCTGAGATCAAGGTAAGTATTTCTGATTTCCACCCTTCAAATTTTATTTTGGATCTCAATCCTGAGCAGAAGTGAGCTATATTTCCCAGAAAACCAAGTGAAGCAGTGACTAACTGAAGCTTACCACTGAAGCAGCTCGTTTCTCTCGCTTTCCCTGTCCACGAGAGTCTTCTGGTGGTGTGTAGTAGCTGTCAGAAAAGAGAGAGAGAAGTGAGCTGGATATCCACACTGCCCCCCATGAAATTCTCCAAAATTCACCTTCTGCATAAGAAAGGCTTTTTCAAGGCTGATTCTGACACATGACAACATCTCAGTCTCCTTCCCCACTCCTTTTGTAGCAGCCAGACCAGGACAGATGAAGAGCTGGAAGCTTCACAGACTTTCTTCCACCATCAAATGCCAAACTCCTTTTTTTTTTCCTTAGTTTTAATCTTTGGAAGACAAGGAAGCAACCAGCACTTCCTCTATTGAGTGCTTTCTAATCTCCTGGTGACAAATGCAACTCCACCAGTAATCTCCTCTTTTCCCTTGAGCTTAGGGGACAGTGACAATTTAGACGCAGTGCTCGTGTCTAAGGGGGAAAGAGAACAAGGACAAAATCACCCCAAACCACACCTGCCACAACCAAACCTCTCTCTGTCCCCATCTGCACTCTGAGGGGAGGAAGAGGATGGCACCAAGCTGCCACATCAAAATCCCTCCTGGAGCTGCAGCCAAAATCCCCCTTCCCTTCACTCCTGCGCTCCCATCCTGCCACCACAGAGTCCACTGCCCCTGCTGAGGGACAGCAACGCTCCCTTTTTGGTCCATTCCAACCCAAGGCACCCTGCAAGCCTCAAAAACTGCCTCAGTCCCCCCAGGCTTTACAAGCTCCCTTCTCCTTTTGCTCAGGATCCACAGGAAATGCAAAGTCAGCTCACTAATGTGGCAGAACGACACTGGGGAGCAAAAACAGATTCTGCAAAGCCAAGGATAACCTGGGCTGTCATCCTTACTTCCTTCTCCCAAAAAACACCCAGCACATCCCACAGCTGCCCAGCTGTGACAGGGGAGCTGGATCTGAGGGACAACTGGCTATGAGCAGTTCCTCAAACCAGCTGCTCCTCTCCCCCAGCACTGAGACACTGAACAGGATTGGGCTTCTGGAAGCTGATAGAGCCAAAAGAAATAAGAGCCATGGTTAGAAGAGACTCTTACCTGACCATGACACCTCTCTGAGGCAGCTGGGGGCTGAAAACATCCCCATGTCTGACACCTGCAAGGAAAAGCAGCAATATGAGAACAGGGAGGTGATTTCCCATTCCAGCTGCTGCACAGAGCTCTCAGTTTCTGGGTGACACCACAGACATTTCATCAGCATTTTCAACTTAGAAGTTCAAACCCTGGCACCTGCTCAGAAATCATTTTAATCCCCATATGATCATGTCACAAAGTCCAAGATATAAAAGAGTTAGTGATGAAAAAGTGTTTAAGTAATGAACAGGGAAAAAAAAAAACCCGGGGCAATATTAAATATACAAATAATTAGGTTACTTGTTTTGGAAGCTCTGCTTTTATGGAAATGTCTAGCATTAAAAAGGGATTAAAGTGCAGCTCTGAGGGTGCAGAGTCAAATATCCCCCTCCCCTGGTACAAAAAAACCCCAGGTAAAACAGGTACTATAACCTTCTCCTGTGCAGTGGGGTCACATCCAGCTACAAACTGCACAGTCACAGTTCCCAAATACCATTTTTAACCAGTTCTTCCCCTTCAGTAAAACTCTCACAAACTCAGTTTAGCCAATAATGAGGAAAATGCCCTGTTTGGGCTGGACTTGTACCAACAGAGGGGAGCAGCCCTGGGGATACTCACTGGTCCTTTCTGGCACAGGTGGAGAGGCACCTCTGGGTTTTTGTTCTTTCAGGGGACTCCCAGTCATCCCTGGTTCCTTGGTTTGAACTCTTGGGTGTAGCAGAAGAAAAGGACAGAGTTTTTACAGGTGATTTGTTACCAGTGCACCTCAATTCACTGCAGAGCACACGGCTATTTGTACACAACTGGCTAAATGAAAGCAACAGAAATATATAAAGCAAAATTAGGCTGTTTAATCCTTAACAGAGCCATGCTGTCATTGGTTCCATGACAAGATGCAAAGGGCATTTTCAGGAGTTTACATCCAAAAGATTGGCCACTTTCAGCTCAGGCATACTGAACATACAAGAGTCAAATTTTCTGTCTCCACTATTCCAATCATTACATTTGATTCTGTCCAGAACCCTGAGAGTAGGAAAGATCAATTCTCCTCCCCTTCCACATACAACAAACTCACCACCAGAAAAGTTAAGGGTTATTTTGCTCATAATTACTTGTTGAGTCTTGCTGACCGTGGAGAAGTAAGTCTTCCAGAATATTTCTCTTTGAACAGACTCAAGAGCTCTTTGTATTTCTTATTTTCTGCTTGCTGAACATCCTTGCAGAAGGGAAAGAAAAAAGACACTTTAGCAAGCACTCCCAGCCCTTCCTTTTGTCTCAGCCTAACTGTACAGCAACTCCACAGCTGTTTCATCCCAAAACAATTCCCTCCTCTCCAATTTACCTCTTCAGCAGCACACAAAGGCCTCCTGGTGCCACTGACTCCTGGAGAGCTGGGACCTGGCTCCTTAATGGGGGGCCTGGGCGTGACAGGGCTCTCCGGAGCAGCTCGGATGTGGTTATTCCTGCTCAGGCTGCAAACACCAAAGGCAGAAGAAATGGTATTAAGAGACCATGCAAAGCTCCTGATTTATTAATTAGGTTTTAATTAGCACCTCCTGATTCAAGGAGGCACTGTAGGCTGCCCAGGACCCATGTTGGGGAGGGTTTTCCAACATCTCTCTAGGTGACCCGTGGCAGTAGCTGAACGCTCTCAGAGGAAAAACATAAAAGGGTTTCCCAACGGAATTCCCTGGGGAAATGAAAATTGTCTGGGGAAATGGAAATTCTCTGGGGTTTTGGGGGATTTTTTTTTGGTAGTTGTGGGTTTTTTCTGTTTGCATTCCTGGTCTCAGCCTCTTCCCAAGTTCAACACTTCCTCCTACCACAGGAGGTGACAGTGTTGAACTTGTTCATCTTTCTCTCATCTCCTGAGTCCATCAACTATCTGGATTTAAAGGGAAAGTTTAAAATTGGTCAAAGGCAAGAAAACAGCTGAAGACCTCCCTCAGTATGGCAGCCAGGAGAAGCCCCAAAACAATGTTGCTCTGTGAACACTAACACAAACATTGGGCAACACAGGAAGTTCAAGGATGAAAGTGAAAAGGCAAGAAACCCTAAAAAGCAGAAGTGGAAGAAAACATAAGGTTTTTACCTCAGATATGGAACTCTCTTGCAAAGAGAGGATGGTGTTTCCTCAGTCAAGCACGGGTCGGTGTCACAAGGCATTTCGTCTGTGGGAGAAGAGCACAAGCCTCAGCAACTGGTCAGGAACACAGGAGTTATGTGAGTTTAAAGAGCTTCACCAAAGATAAATTACTCTCATTTCATCCCTCACGTCCTAATATTATTTGTGTTATGTTGCTTCAGGATATTTTCATATTGGCAACTACAGAATGCTGCCAGCCTACACCTAATACAAAAGGGTTCTGAGGCTGTGCTACTTAAAATTAGCATTTACAACAATTTCTTTCTGGCAAGCCAGCAGTGGGACACACTAGAACTGCATCCAAGGCAGTTAATATCTGGGATCCACAACCACATGAGCATCCTGGGATAAACCACTGAATATTTCAGTTGGAAGGGATCCACAGAATCATCCAGCCCAACCCCTGGCCCTGCAGAGACACCCCAACAATCCCACCCTGTGCATCCCTGAGAGCCTTGTCCAAAGGCTCCCGGAGCTCTGGCAGCCTTGGGGCTGTGTCCATATCCTGGGGAGCCTGTCCCCAGCCCTGGCTCCAGTCCAGAAGCAATACCAGGGTGCAGGGAAGAAACAGAGCTCATCTTCCACTATTCCTGGGTGCTACCCAGATATTTTGCCTTCAGCAACGAGCCCCCCAGGCTCAGAGCAGCGGGAGAAAGGAACAAGTGAAGGATTTGCCGCCAGCCCTACCAGGTTCTGTTGCGTCCTCATCCTCTGCAGATGCTACAAATGAAGAGTCAGAAGAAATGTACACAACCTGAAATAAAAGCAAGTACCAGAGTGAGCATAACGTGAATGTGAATCCAAGCAAGCACCTCCCCTTCCTGAAATTCAGTCAGCTGTGTTCTGACTCAGAGCCCATGGTTTTGCCCATGGGGGTGCAGCAGAAGGCAGGGGCACTGATGGCACCACTTTTCTAACACAGGGTCCCACACCTGCAGGGACTCTGGGAGCTGATCCCTGAGCTCCCATCAAAATCCTTACTCACCTCATCTTCAGACTCAGAGAAGTCATCTCTCTCTTCAGTCTCCTGGCTTCTACTTGTTGCCTGAGGTGGCAACCTGGCAGCCACAGAAACCTCTTCAGGCTCCTTGTTAGCCCCAGAGAGACATTCTGGAAAAGCCACACCACCAGGCCATAAGGAATGGGACTGGAAACAGGGCTTGGGACTTCTGCTTCCACCCAAGCCCAGCTCCTTGATCCCACATGGAGCAGAAAACTCATTTCAACAACACTGCAACAGCCCAGCAGCACCCACACCCCATCATTGGGGATCTTGTTCCCAAGCAGGAATTAGGGAGCTCCACATCCCCCATGGAACAGCAACAGCCTTGATTGAAAATGCTCTTTGTGCTGCCCTGCAGGGCTCAGTGCCAGGGAGAGCTGGGATATGCCCTGCCCCAGCCAGGATTTATCCTTGGTGCAAACACATGGCCCTCCCAGCATGGAAAAAGTTGTTCCCTGCTTCTCTTCCTGCCTTCATCTGACCAGGATCTCCCATCCTCCACTTGGTTGGAAAATCCCAGAATCATCAAGGCTGGATAAGCCCTATAAGGGCATCAAGTCCAACTGTTCCCACAGCACTGCCCCACGTGCCCAAGCGCCACATCCATGAACACTGGGACACTTCATTGATGGGCCCAGGTCCCTCCAGCCACAAGAGTGGCTCAAAAACCCTCAACTTCAGCAGCAATGCTGAAGCACCAAATCCAGAGCTCCCCAAGGTACCCCAAACCCAAAGAAAATCAGGCATATTAAACCTCTCTGTGAGGGGCAATACCTGTTTTCAGCCTCTTTGCAGGGATCTCCTCAGGATCTTCCACAGGTGACAGAACACTGGGGGAAGAACAGACAGAACAACGTTTTGCAAGCACAATTCAACTTCCAAAGGGGGCTTCCCTATTTCCCCAGGATCATCTCCCAGAGAGCGGATCACCCCACTAAAGCAGATCAGGCCTCTTTTTCTCCTTCTGTTAATGCTTCCAGGTGCTTTGTGTTTGTTCCTACCACCAAAAAATACCTTAATATGTAATGCTTCCCTCTTTCCTCCAGGAAAGAAGCACTCCAGAGGTCACTAAGCCATCCAAGTTCAGGCCACTCAAAGGAAGGTTTAGGCAGAACAGGAAATGCGAGGTGGGAATGCCAGCCCTGCTCACATCCACTCCAGCAGCTTCCTGCTGAGTCAGCTCGGGGACAAACCCTTGAAACAATCAGCAGCCTCACCCTCTCCCTCCCAAGGATTTTCACCAGCTGATACCATCGTTAAGTCCGGTAAAAACGTCTCCTTTAGGAACAGAGCACAAAGAACGTTCCTATTTTTATTTTTTTCCCCCTCCAAGAGCTAATTCTTTCCGAGCTGCTCCTCGGTGTAAACTACTGGCGCCACACGCGGCTCCTTGCAGAGACACTCCCTGGTCTCTGTCGCTGCGATGGGGCACTAAGGGAGGCAGGGAGGGAGCAGCCGCCTTCCCCAGCCCCAGAGCACACAGTGCCGTCCGTACATCCCACACAGCAGCAGGCACCGAGGGGCTTCGGCCATCGCCCCCGGCAGCAAAAGGGTTAACGCGTGGGCAGGCACCCTCCTTTTATCCCAGCCCCCCATCCCCACGGGTGTGCGTGCCCTGCTCCCCAGCACATCGGCCCTAAATGCCCGTCCCCGCTCCCCGCGCCGGCCGAACGGGAGCGAGGGGTTATCGGGAACACCTGGGACCCACAGCCACCGAGCACCCGTGTCCGCGACCCACAGCCACCCCCGCACCTGCCTCATGGGTAACACCTGGGCTTCATCAGGGGCTGCCCACACCCACACGGGGGAGCGCCGGGGCCCTGAGGGCGCCGGCCGGGCCGAGCGGCGGGGCAGCAGCGGGGCAGCAGCGCGGGGGGAAGGGCTGACCTGGGGGAAGGTTTCTTTCGGTGCGGCGGTTCCGGGAGCGGGTCCGGGCTGAGGGCGAGGGCCGGGGCCGGGGCCTGGCGGGCGGCGTCGCGGAGGGCGCGGAGGACCGCGAGCAGCCATTGGTACATGGACCGCGCGCACTTCCGGCGCCGGGCCCCGCCCCGCGCCGCCAACGGCGGCCGCGCCCCGCCCGGGGGCGCACACGGGACCCGCCCACAGCACGGATGGACCCGCCCACAGCACGGATGGACCCGCCCACAGCCCTGACGGACCCGCCCACAGCCCTGACGGACCCGCCCACAGGCCGGATGGACCCGCCCACAGGCCGGACGGACCCGCCCACAGGCCGGACGGACCCGCCCACAGGCCGGATGGACCCGCCCACAGCCCTGACGGACCCGCCCACAGACACGCACGCCGCACCCACAGCCCTGACGGACCCGCCCACAGCACGGATGAACCCGCCCACAGCCACACACGCCCCGTCCCCGACCGGCCACGCCCACAGTCCTAATGAACCTGCCCACAGCGCCACACACCGCGCCCCCAGCCCGAATGGACCTGCCCACAGCCCTGATGGCCCCGCCCACAGCCACAAACGCCCCACCCGCTGCCCGTGTGACCCCGCCCACAGACACACACGCCCCGCCCCGACCGCCCCCACAGCCCCGATGACCCCGCCCACATCCCGGCACGCCCCGCCCCCTGGAGGTTTCGCCCCGCCCCTCCGCGCCCCGCGGCCGGAGCCATGTGCGCGCGTGTTTCGCAGCGCTCTCCGGCCACAATTTGGGCCGTTTCTGCCCATTCTGCTCCTGTCCCGTCCCGTTTTCTCTCCCCCAGCGCTGCCACGGCTGGGGCAGGGCTTTGCCCTCTCCTAGAGGCAGGAGGTTTTGCCGGCTCGGAGGGTCAGGAGCTTTCCCTACTCTGAGAGTCGGCAGCTGGGCTCACATCGGCGAGTTCTGCTGCTCGGCATCGCGCTCGCCTGCTGCTGCTGCTGCTGCTGCTGTCGCGACCGAACCGCGACCGAGCGGCTCGAGCCGCGGCTTCCACCGCGAGGTGCGGGCGGCGCCCGGTCCCCGCTCCCGGAGCCCCGGGAACGGCCCCGCTGGGTCATCCCCAGTGATGGGATGGCAACGCTCCGTGTGTTGCCCACCACGGAGAAGGAACTTTTTTGGGAGCCCGACCCAGCTGAAGGGCTCTAAAGTAACAAATTGCCCGGGAATGTGTAACACTTTCCTGATAAATTGGTATCTCCTGGATAACGAACACGTGTAGCTACTTGAGCCAGCCGTGCAGTAATGTCTGCTCCTTCATTCTGCGTTGGTGTTTAGGAGTTTTATTCCCGAATTTCGGTGGCAAAAGGGGTTTTTAATGCTTTTGCTGTTGGCTCCAAGCTGGCTCCAGCCTTTTCCTCAGGAGCAGTAATGCAACAGCAGACAGAACAAGAGGACTCAGTCTCAGGCTGTGCCAAGGGAGATACAGGCTGGAATTGAGGAGGAAGTTTTTCACAGAAAGAGTGGTCAAACACTGGAATTATCTGCCCAGGGAGGTGGTGGAGTCACCATCCCTCGATGTGTTTAATAAAAGACTGGACGTGGCACTTGGTGCCATGATCTAGCTGAGGTGTCGGAACATGGGTTGGACTCGATGATCTTAAAGGTCTCTTCCAACCTAGAAATTCTGGGATTCTGTGCTTGCTCCTTAATACTGTGTTGGTGTTTAGTTTTTTTCCCGAATTTCGGTGGCAAGAGGGGTTTGTAATGCTTTTCCCGTTGGCTCCAAGCTGGCTCCGGCATTTTTCTCAGGAGCAAAAAGGCTGTTTGAAGGAAAGCCGGGGGGAAAAGGGGCACATTGAAGCGCTTTGGGGCAGCTCCAAGGGCGGCGGTGGGCTCTGTTTAATTAACCAGACATTCCCGGTTATTTTAGCAGTTTAATTTCCAGGTTTCAGGCCTCAAGGAGGGAGGCTGAGCCTGGATGCAGAGCCCAGCAGAGGGCACGGCAGCCCCACGCAGGACCTGCAGAGCCGCCCGTCAATCCCGTCCTCATCCTGCCGGCACAGGGGACCGAGGAGGCTTTTAGGGCTGACAGATTGTTTTTAACGCCTGTGACTGGATTTTCGCGAGCTGGGGACTGTGCCCGTGGGGTGGGGCTGATCACTGCCCATCCGAGTCCCCATAACCTGTGCAGATGGAGGAGTTTATCCCAAACACAGGATAACGAATGTGGAATTACGTGAGCTGGTTCTCTCTTCCACGGTGTTGATATGCAGACTGTCATGATCACTGAAACATCAGTAACCAAATACATGAATAAATTGAACTTTAATTAAAACAATGCCACCAGACTGAGAGAACTTTCTTCTTTCTTCTTTTATAGTTTTCCTTGCAGCAAAAGTTTCCCCCTTTTTTTTTTTCCCCAAAAACACAAGGAGTGCCTGTGTTGTAACTCCTTCCCAGAGCAGTTTGACGTCGGCTGCGTTTCCCAATCCCTGTATTTTTGCAGCTGCTGGTTCCCTCCATGACTTCATCTTTATTCTGCCCCTGAGCATCTTGCTCAGAGCACTGACGTGCTGTGACTCAAAGTGATGATATTTGATGCACGCAAACCAAAATCCAGTTCCTGGCTGGTCAACAGACCTGGATCACATCTGTCCCATCTCCTACAACGGAGGGAGGGCAGAGAATTTCCATAAATATTTATTAATGATGGCTCGTTATTGAATTTCCATAAATATTTATTAATGATGGCTCATTATTTATGCATTGCTCAAAGCCTCCCTACCTGCAGCGCAGCTTTCGTGTGACAGCAGTGGGGTTCCAGTACCTGGTGTTTCAAATTATTGGGATAACAGAGCAATTCCACTGAGGAGGTAATTTGGGAAGTGATGGGTGGTTCTAGGCACACAGGTGATTTTAGTGATATAAAGACAAATAGTCTTAATCTGTCTTTTAAATCCCTTTATTGTACGTGAGTGCAGGTGGAACAGCTGTGCCTGCAGGGCAGGGGGTTAACCTGGATGAAGGGAAGGGAAGGGAAGGAAAAGAATGGAAGGGGAAGAAAAGCAAAGGAAGGGATAGGAAAGTAAAGAAGAGGAGGAAAAGGAAGTGATGGGAAGGCAAAGCAAGAGATGGGAAGTGAAGGCATGGTGAGAGAAAACAAGGGAAAGGGGAAGGCATGGCAAGGTAAGAGAGTGGAAAACAAGGGAAAGAAAGGCAGGGGGTGGGGAGGAACGGGAAGGCAAAGTAAAGAGAGGCAAGGCAGGACAGAGGACAGCCAAAGCAGCCTGGGCAGGCCTCCCAACCCCATTCTGAGGACAGGGTGGAAGTTCCACCTGCCCCAGTATTCCCCCACCTGCCGCTCCCAGCCAGGAGGCAGAAGATGCCCAGGATGAGCAGCCTGGTGCCAGAGGTCTCCTGGAAGGGCCCAAAGGCTTCTCCACTCTGCACTTGAGAGCCCTTGGGAATTCTCCTGGTGTGAAGACAGAGTCCTCCAGGCTGCCCAGTCGGGGCTGGGTGACAGCAATGGCCCTCCTGACGCCAGGTCTGCTGAACCCCACTCTCCAGGGAGTTTATTCCTCACCCCCTACAGAGCAAGCAAGGGATTATCCTTGCCAACACTTCCTTCCAGAGCCACCATTCTCCATGCTGCTCCACCAGCAGCTGCTGGATCTCTGGTCCCTGGGCTGTGTGTGGTGCTCATCTCCCTTGGGATGGCTTCTCCAGTGACTTCAGATGGGAGTTGCCAAGCTGGAAGCCTCAGAGCACTTGGAAAAGCCCTGGGAAGGAAAGGTGCTGGCTTCTGGGAAAGGGCTGCACACTCAAAACAGCCCTGGCAGTGTTCAGAGAATGCTGAAACCATCCACACAAAAGCCAATGTTTACTGGGACAAAACCAGCTCCTGAAGGCTGCATCCATGTCCCAGCCATGAGCTGGTCCTGGGCTGCTGCTGGTGGTGAGCAGGGGAAAGAGAGGAGGAGCACAAGGAGCTGCTCACAGGAAGGACATGACGTGCTGCAATGCAAACCCTCAGTCATGCAAGCCATGATCCCACACCTGTATCCCATGGAGCATCCCCACAGCCATGGGGAGCTCTGGGAAAGCTTGGGCTGCAGGAGAGGGGCTGGGGTGAGATTTTGGGGCAGGCAGCTCCACTCCTGCCTGAGCATGGGCTACACTTTGGGATAAGGAACAGGTTACCTGGAGAACTTGTGGCTGCCCCATCCCTGGAAGTGTCCAAGGCCAGGTTGGGATAGAGGAAGCTGTGCCTGCCCGTGGCAGGAGGTGAAGCTGGATGGGCTTTAGGCCCCTTCTAACCCCAACCATTCCATGATTCTGTGATCTCAAGCACAGGCCAGGCTTCCCTTTAACTCTCACATTCACCATGTGATTTATTTCCCTGCCAGTCCCTCTGCTCTTCCAGAAGCCATCCATGAGTGCAAGCAGAGCATCCTGCTGAGACAAGCCACTGGCAGCTGGATTTGGAGCAGAAGTGGACAAACCATCTGTAACAGGTGAGGTCCAGTTCTGCTCTCTGTGGTGTGGTTCAGAGAAAGATGAGACAGGAGCCTGTGTACCCTTTCAGAGGGAGGGTATTTGGGAGCCTTTATACCCTTTCAGAGGGAGGGTATTTGGGAGCCCCCAGCCCTTTCAGAGGGAGGATATTTGGGAACCCCCAAACCTTTCAGAAGGAGGATATTTGGGAACCCCCAAACCTTTCAGAAGGAGGATATTTGGGAACCCCAAACCCTTTCAGAGGCAGGATATTTGGGAAGCCCAAACCTTTCAGAAGGAGGATATTTGGGAGCCCCCAGCCCTTTCAGAAGGAGGATATTTGGGAGCCCCCAGCCCTTTCAGAGGGGGATATTTCCAGCTCACAACAATGTCTGAGCCCTTTTGCTTTCTCACCCTGCAGGGACAGGACACCATCCCCCAGAAGAGGCTGTCCAGAGCCCCATCCAGCCTGGCCTTGGACACTTCCAGGGATAGCAGTTCCCTCCTGCCTTTCTCATGGTCCTGTAAAATCCATACACCAAAATGTCACTGTCAGCCAGCAAAGTTGCGGCTTCTCCTGGGAAGAAGTGTGAGGGACTGGAGAAGATGGGAGTGCCCCCACTCTCTCCAGAGCCTTCAGGGCAGGATGGGAGCTGGCAGGTATGGACACAGCACGATGAGCACCCCTCTGAGCCCGGGGGTGTCGGGGCTGGAGCTGGAGCAGAGGCTCCCCCTGCTCCCCTGGGCTGGGATTCAGCCCTCTGTTGATTCAGAGCAGCCCTGCCTGACTCACCCAGTAGCTGGGCTGAGCCTTTCCAAAGGAAAAACTCGCATTAAACTCTGCCACGAGGCTCTGGCGACCATATGGAGCTGGGAGAGGGGTGGGGGCCAGCCCTGACCTTTATTGTGGGGAGGGCAGCAGCAGTGACCCCACTCCCTGCCCCCCAGGGGTGGCTGTTCCCAGGCCACTCAGGTTGTTCCACGGGGCTCGCCGCTAAATAAGACAATTAAATCCTTGAGCCCAGGTTTTAGTGTTTCCATGTGCAGCCAAGTATCTTAATCTGGGCTGTTTGGGGAATTTTTATCCCGTGGATCCCTTGGTATGCCTGGAATGTTTGCTTTTCCTACTGTGTGCGTGTGTTTGAGGCACTCCTGTAAAAACAAGAGCTTCCTGCCTGCCTTGTAAATCTTTCCTTGATTGGCAGAGTGGCCTTTGGTGATTAATCAAGGGGCACGGCGGGGCTGACACCCTCCAGGAGCTCGCTGCTCCTTGCAAAGCCCCAGCACGGTGGTGGGGGACCTGGGCAGGGACCCCGGAGCTGGCTGCTCTCCAGAGCCGTGTGGTGACATCGGTTTTCGGTAAGAGCCTGGGAGAGGAAGGACCAAACGGAAATTCCAGAGAGCTAAGGAAATGCTCCAGAGGGCCGGGACTTCAGAGGCATTTTCTATTGTATCATCGGGATGAAACACGCGGCTCCGCTCGCAGGGATTCGCTCTGCGGCCAACCAAACCTTCCCACCTCGGCTGGGCTGGGAGCAGAGAGAGATGTGTCCCAACCAAACCTTCCCACCTTGGTTGAACTGAGAAGGAGGATGTTGATTCCAACCAAACTTTTCTAGTTTGGCTGAGCTGGGACAGAAGAGATTTGTCCCAACCAAACCTTCCCACCTCGGCTGGGCTGGGAGCAGAGAGAGATGTGTCCCAACCAAACCTTCTCATCTTGTCTGAGCTGGGAAGGAGAACGTTTATTCCAACCAAATTTTTCCACTTTGGCTGAGCTGGGAAGGGAGAGATTTGTCCCAACCAAGCCTTCCCAATTCGGCTGGGCCGGGAACAGAGAGATTTGTCCCAACCAAACCTTCCCAGCCTCAGCTGGACTGGGAAAAGAGAGATGTGTCCCAACCAAACCTTCTCACCTTGTCTGAGCTGCAAAGGAGGACGTTTATTCCAACCAAACTTTTCCAGTTTCGCTGAGCTGGGACAGAAGAGATTTGTCCCAACCAAACATTCCCACCTTGGCTGGGCTGGGAAGGGAGACATTTATTTCAACCAAACTTTTCCACTTTGGCTGGGAAGGAGGACATTTATTCCAACCAAGCCTTCCCACCTCGGCTGGGCTGGGAAGGAGGACATTTATTCCAACCAAACCATTCCACTTTGGCTGAGCTGAGAAGGGAGATGTTTATTCCAACCAAACCTTCCCAGCTTGGCTGAGCTGGGAAGGGAGAGATTTGTCCCAACCAAACCTCCTCACTCTGGCTGTGCAGAGAAGGAGGACGTTTATCCCAACCAAACATTCCCACCTTGGCTGGGCTGGGAAGGAGGAGATGTGTCCCATCCAAACCTTCCCACTTTGGCTGAGCTGGGAAAAGAGAGATTTGTCCCAACCAAACCTTCCCACCTTGTCTGGGCTGGGAAGGATGGCATTTGTCCCAACCAAGCCTTTCCACCTTGGCTGTGCAGAAAAGGAGGAGATTTGTCCCAGCCAAACCTTCCCACCTTAGCTGGACTGGGAAGGGGAAGGTTCACCCCACCCATGGATAGAGGTTTCTCCAGGAAATGGGCACAGCATGGGGGAGGCTATGTAGAGAAGAACAATGTTGTTGGTGCTCCTGGATTTCTCCATGTTCCCATTGGATGATTCCAGGTGTCACAGGCTCTGCCTGGATGTGGCACAGGGGTTCCAAGTTAGCTCCAAGCCCCAGAACAGCAAAAACAGCTCCAGCATCTTGGCCAAAGGGCTCTAGTTTGTCCCAGCTAGCTGCTGTTCCAACCCTGAGCTTGCCTGGAGCTGGCTGTGTGCTGTGCAGGCCACACATGGGCCTGTCCCCATGTCCCAGTGATCCCAGAAGGGTCTCAGCTTGGGCAAACAGCTGGCAGAGCTGCAGGCTGCCAGCCCTGGGGCCAGCCCCAAACTCATTGCTGTAAGCAAGGGGACCTTCAGAGCCTGGTGGAAACTTGCCACGGGAGAGGTCAGTGCAGGCATTTTAGAGGGAACGGTGAGATTTAGCAGGAAGTTTTTTACAATGAGGGTGTAAAACACTGGCAGGGGTTGCCCAGAGGAGCTGTGGCTGCCCCATCCCTGGAAGTGTTCCAGGCCAGGCTGGATGGAGCTTGGAGCAACCTGGGACAGCGGGAAATGTCCCTGCCCATGGCAGAGAATTGGATTGGGTGACCCTTAGAGGTCCCTTCCAACCCAAACCACTCTGTGATTTTCAGGTTCTGCTCTTCCCACTTTCCCCCTTGTCTTTTGCCCACTGCTAGAGGCAGGATCTGTGCTGTGTGCCAGGACAGGGCCAGGGCCAGGAGCTCCAGGAGCAGAGCACTGTGAGCAGGCAGCCAGGGAGGGTCTGAGTGTCTGTCCCAGCTGAGCCCTGGGAGGAGGCACAGGAGGGAAGGAGCACTCAGGACACACAGGAGCACTCAGGACACACTGGCTGGCTGCTCCCTGGACCACAGGGAGATGATCTTGAAGGTCCCTTCCAACCCAAGCCATTCTGTGGTTCTGTGAAGGAGCATTTCAGCCAGGCACAGCAGTGTGAGTGTGGGCAGAGCCCCGCAGCCTCTCCCTGCCCCTGGACAAACATCCAGCCTGCTTATCCTGCTGATACCAGAGCTGCTGCTGATGGGTGCCCCTGGAGCCTGTCTCTCCCTGTCTGCCAGTTCACCCCTGCTCCACCTTTCCCAGGGGTTTGGAGTTGCTGTTCCACCCCCCACCCTCCATTCCACCCTCTGTGCTCCCTCCATGCCCCTGCCAGGGGATGCTCTGTGCTGTCCCCTCTGCACACCAGTCCCCAGGCCACTCCAGCCTCTCTCCCAGCCGTCAACAGCAGCCCAAAAACTCATGGCAAGAGGGCCAGGGGTGTTTCGCAGGCATTTTGCATCCCCAAGCAATGAGCCCTGTCAGCTGTGACCACCCTGGTGACAACCCCACTGCCACGGTGCCAGGGGATGTCAGTGCCACCAAGGTCACCTCCACGTTGTTCCCTTGTGTTCTCACCAGCACACAGCTCCCAGCATGGCTCTGGTGTTCGGATGCAGCTGGCAATGATGCCAGAGGTGCCACAGAGCTGCTCTGTCCCACTCTGTCCCACCCTGTGTGGCCTCCAGGCCACCTTTAATTCATTACCAGAGTGCCTGGAGGGCCCCAGCACTGGTGGGAGCCCAAGGGAGCAGGCAGCAGGGCGGTGAAGCAGCAAGACAGTGACAATTCCAGCTGCCTTTGGGATGCTGGGATGAAGAACAACCCTTCCCAGTGCTGTCCCTTTTTGTCTCGCTCAGCCCATCCCTGCACTGGGGACAACCTGCCTTTAGAGTGTCATCACTGCAGTGAACAGCCCTTTTCTCTCCCCTCAGCCAGAGCTGCTCTCCCAGCCTGGATATTTCTCATTATTCTGTGCTTGAGAACACGAGGCTGAGCTGATTTTGCCCTGGCTGCATCCCTGTCAGGTTTTCCTCAGAGCCAGGAAGATGTGAAATTCCTCAGGGACCCAGAGGTGTGTGCTTATTTCCATCAACAGGGACCGGGGTGTCTGGCATCCCCCTGCCCCTCTGGGTTCTGCCCCCTCTTTCTTTGCAAGGGGTGGCTCCAAATTGGGGCGCAGATCCCCCAGATGGCCCTGGGGAGGGGGCACAGAGCCACCCATCCCCCTGGATGTGCTCCAGGGTGAGGTGGGCAGTGAGGAGGTGCTGCTGGTGGCCCCCTGCCTGTGACACTTGTCTCTGTGTCCCCCCCATCCCCACCGAGCTCTGGGACAGGAGGTGGAGCCTCCCCTCTCCCAGAACCACGCTGGGAAGGTTGGTGTTCCCTGCCAGGTGGGCAGGAAATCACACCCAGCACTTTGAATTTCTCAGGAAAAAGAGAAAATTCCTCAAAGGCGGCAAAACAACAGAGAGGGGCTTTGCTATGGAAATGCAGGGCTGTGTCCCCTGGGGCTGGTGGCTCCTGGCTTCACCTTTGTCCCTGCTGGCATCTCCTCAGCGTCCCCTGGACTGGGTCCCACTGGGGCTGGCGGGTCAGGAACAAACCCCTCGCAGGAAACAGGGAAATAAAGGAAAGCAGAAAAGAACAATTTAACATCCAGGAATGGAAATGACTCAGGGGCATTAAAATGCAGGGGAGATGAGAAAGAGGAGGGTCCTGGCCCTGTTTTCAGCCACATTTTTCCCCTCTCAGGATTCCAAAGAATGGGTTTTGTGAAGGTGCCTGTGGCATCACCTCCCCGAGTGTTTGATTGATGAAGAACAGTGGCAGGAGATCCTGGGGGTGGGGATGTGCCCTGGGTTATCTCTATGGGATCTACAGATCAGCTACAGAAGAGGAGAGAACCCAGGGGAAAGTGGAGAGGGGAAACAGGAGCCCTCCAACTTTCTATGATCCTCACCTGGGGCAGGTCCAGCATCCCCCTGAAAAAAGGGGGAATCTCAGGGGTCTGAGTCTGGGACAGACACCTGAGGTGTGGAGGAGCTGGCTGTGCCCAGAGTGATGGGAACAGCTCTGGATTCATGTCTTGGGGCTGGCTGCTCTTTCAGATGGGATCAGTCCTGGTCCCCTCATTGCTCCAGCTGTGTCCCCACCAAGGCTACCAAGGTTTTCCCCTGGGTGGAGAGGGGTCTTTCCATTCCTTCCCTTTCCCCTGGGTGGAGAGGGGTCTTTCCATTCCTTCCCTTTCCCCTGGGTGGAGAGGGGTCTTTCCATTCCTTCCCTTTCCCCTGGGTGGAGAGGGGTCTTTCCATTCCTTCCCTTTCCCCTGGGTGGAGAGGGGCCTTTCCATTCCTTCCCTTTCCCCTGGGTGGAGAGGGGTCTTTCCATTCCTTCCTCCACCGAAGAAGAGCCATATCAGCCACAAAGCAGCAACAGGAGTAAGGAGGTTTGGCACAACCAGGAGCATCCCAAAGCCCTCCCCAGTCACATTGAGGAGTGTTCCCTGTTGGGGCTTTGGGAATGGAACTCCCCCTGTTGCACAGCAGCACCCCAGGCCACACATCCCCAGGGGGAATCAGACCTGGGACACCCCAAAATGATGCAGATTTCAGAGAGGGGACAGGGAAGACGAGTTGGCCTCAGGCCTGGCAGCTTGTGGGGGTGTCTCCATGAGGACAGGGTCCCTCTGGATGGGATGGTGGGAGCAGGGGAGAGGCTGGGCTGCTGCCTTGGCTCCCTGCCTGTGGGGATGAAATTCCCTTTGGGGAATCCTGGCACTGGGAAACAGCACTTGTGCAATTCCTGGCTGCACTCTGAATCCAGAGTTTGGGACAGAAGCAGGCACCTGGAGGAAGCTTTAGCAGGAAGATTGCCATGGAGAGGTTTGAGGGCTTCAGCGTGGCCACGGGGCACTGTCCCTGGGGCTCACTGGTCACGGGACGCTGTCACCACTGTCACCATCTCCCCGGGAGATGTGCTGAGGCTGCAAACCTCCCCTCCATCCCAGGCACCTTCCTCTGCCCACAATGCCCCAGTTTTCCAGGCTCAGCACGGCCGAGGGCTGAGGCATTTTGGGAGCCTGAAGACAGCCGAGGTGATCTCATCCCACGAGTATTTTCTTGGCTCCCTCTCCCGGCTCCAACGCCTCGGCGATAAGGCTGGGCTGAGGTCAGTGGGAGGGTCTGGCATTGCGGAGCCGTGTGTCACCCCGCCCAGCCTGGGACACCGCGGCACCTGCGCTGCCTCCAGCCACGTCCCCGAGGCCCTGCCCCATCCTCCGGGATGCTCCACCTGGGAACAGGGTCCCTGCAGGCAGCCAAAGGTGCCCCCACCACGGCCCCCAGGTCCAGCTGCTGTTTCACCTTCTCCCGGGGAAAACAAAAAGGCTGAGGTTTTTCTTACCTCCAGTATTAGAAAGAAGGAGAGGAAATTCTTCAGATCACTTTCCAAAGGGTGTTATCAGCCCAGGAGGGGTTTCCTGCTGCCAGAAATAGAGCAGTGTTAAGATAGGAAGGGAAGCAGGATGACACAAGAAATAGATAAGGCCGGGGGATGAGCCAGGAGAGGAACCCTGGGTGCTGGGGGAGCTGGGCTGGGAGCCCCATCCACCTGGGAAAGAGCAGGGCAGAGCCACTGCTGGGCCCTTTTGGAGATGCTGCTGCTGGGCTTGGGGTATTGGAGTGGTGCATCCATCCATCCATCCATCCATCCCTCCATCATCCATCCATCCATCCATCCATCCATCCATCCATCCATCATCCATCCCGAATCTATCCATCCATCCATCCATCCATCCATCCCTCATCCATCCATCCATCCATCCATCCATCCATCCATCCATCCATCCATCCCTCATCCATCCATCCATCCATCCATCCATCCATCATCCATCCCGAATCTATCCATCCATCCATCCATCCATCCATCCATCCCTCATCCATCCATCCATCCATCCATCATCCATCCATTATCCATCCATCCATCCATCCATCCATCCATCCATCCATCCATCCCTCATCCATCCATCCATCCCTCCATCCATCCTTCCATCCCTCCATCCATCCATCCATCCATCCATCATCCATCCATCATCCATCCATCCATCCATCCATCCATTCATCCATCCATCATCCATCCACCCATCCATCCATCCATCCATCCATCCATCCATCCATCCATCATCCATCCCTCATCCATCCATCCATCCATCCATCCATCCATCCATCCATCCCTCCATCCATCCATCCCTCATCCATCTGTCCATCCATCCATCCATCCATCCATCATCCATCCATCCATCCATCCATCCATCCATCCATCCATCCATCCATCCATCATCCATCCGTCATCCATCCATCCATCCATCCATCCATCCATCATCCATCCATCATCCATCCATCCATCCATCCATCCATCATCCATCCGTCATCCATCCATCCATCCATCCATCCATCCATCCATCCATCATCCATCCGTCATCCATCCATCCATCCATCCATCCATCATCCCTCCATCCATCCATCCATCCATCCATCCATCCATCCATCATCCATCCATCATCCATCCATCCATCCATCCATCCATCCATCCATCCATCCATCCATCCCCCATCCATCCCTCAT
This sequence comes from Calcarius lapponicus, assembly GCA_039654755.1. Classification (NCBI taxonomy): domain Eukaryota; kingdom Metazoa; phylum Chordata; class Aves; order Passeriformes; family Fringillidae; genus Calcarius; species Calcarius lapponicus. Next base: position 21,101,547 of record CM077472.1, read on the forward strand.
CCATCCATCACCCATCCATCCATCCATCCATCCATCCATCATCCATCCATCATCCATCCATCCATCCATCATCCATCCATCCATCCATCCATTCCCATGGTGCTGGGCCTGGCCCGGTGTTTCCAGACTCTGCACGTGCCTGGGGACACAGGGACAGGTGCTGGGCTCTTGTCTCCCCCCCACACCAAACCAGACCCTCACTGGGACTCCAGGATGCCAATTCCCACATTTCAACATTCATCCATGAGGATTTGACTTGTCACTGGAAAAACCAGGCTGTTTCTTGAGCTTCCAGGTGCTCTGCTTCCTCCAAGTGCTGACTCTATCTCTCTGCATTTTCCTTCCATGCTCCCCTGCCTTTGAATCTGGTACCTGCTACATGTTGGAGATTTATTTTTCCCCATTTTTTGGGAGATAACCCAGAGGTGGTGAGCTGTGCCTGCAGCCCTGTGCCGGCTATTGCATCCTGGCTGCTTCGGGGGTGATACCAGCGTGTGATGGAGCAGAAAAACAAGGAGATGAGGCTGGACACCCCCATGTCCCCCTCCCAGATCAGCCTCCCGGCTCTGTGCCAGTCAGAAGATGCTTTTTGAGTTCCCTCAAAAGAATGGGAGCTTAATGTCCCGGAGCTAATAAGCAATTTTCCCCTGCACCTGCCTCTCCCCGCCACCTCCCCTCCGGCCATCTGCCGTCTCTCTCGGGGCCTCTGTACTCTGCTCCGGCAGCCTGGGGCTGGGATGGGGCTGGTGTTTCACTGCTTTGGGGCTGGGGGTGCTCAGAGTCCCCCCAGAGATGAGCTGGAGTGCTTTGAAGGGGCACTTCGGCCCCTGATGGTTTCCTCCATCCCTGTGTCCCCCCCCAGATAAGGGGGTGGCAGAGCCCCAAAGGGGAAACTGAGGCTGGGAGAGCAGCGGGGGACGTGCAAAGGTGCCGAGGCAGACACGAGCTGGCAGGAATTGCTGCATCCACAGGGAGCTGGCGTCCCCAGCCAGGGGGGTGTGAGGATGGAGGACACAAGGAGGGAGGAATGCAAGGAGAGGGATGTGAAGAGGGGGAAGCTGAGGAGGGGGGATGAGAGACGAGGGATGCAAGAAGTGAGATGTGGAATACAAAGAGAGGGACATAAGGAGGGGGATGTGAGGAGGAAGACACGAGGAGGAATGTGAGGTGGGGAATGAAAGGACAGGGGTGTGAGGTTGGGGGATGTGAAGGGGGGATGTGAGAAGGAGGATGTAAGGAGAGGGACACGAGGAAGGGGGATGAGAGGAGGGGGGATGCGAGGACGCAGAACGCCAGGCAGGGGGATGCGAAGAGGGGGAATGTAAGGAGGGGGGGATGCGGGAAGGGGGGGCCCGAGGGGGCAGAGCAGATGGGGCCGGCAGGCTCGGGGTTGCCCTGGCCCCATAGACAAAGGCTGGGGCAGATTTACGGCCCGGGACAGCTGGCGGGCAGAGCCGCCCCCCCGGCCGCAGCTGCCGCTCCCGCTCCCGGCCGCGCTCCTGCGCCGGCGGCGGCCCCGGGGCGGAGCGGGGCGGGACCGGCCCCACATTCCGGGCATAGCAAAGCCCGGCCCGGCCCCCGCGGCCCCGGGACGCTCAGAGCCGCCGCAGCACCGCTCCGCTCCGCCATGCCCCGGTGAGTTCCGCCGCCGGGACCCCCGACCGGCACCGGGGAGCCCCGGCACCGGGAATTCCCCAGCACCGGGACCCCCCTGACCGGCATCGGGACCCCCCAGCACCGGGAATTCCCCGGTACTGGCACCCCCTCCCCCCCGGCACAGGGAACCCCTCTAGCACTGGGACGCCCCCGGCCGGGATCGGGGCCCCCGAGCGGCACTGGGAGCCCCCCGGCGCGGGGATGCCTCCTGGGGAAAGGACGCTTCCCCGGCACCGGGAATTCCCCCGCAGGGATCGGGACCTCCCTCGGCACCGGGACCCGCCCGGACCAGCAATCCCGCACCGAGACCCCCTTGGACCGAGATCCTGCCGGCCGGGACTGGGACACCCCCCTGGGGCTGGGACTCTTTGACCGCGATCGGACCCCCCTGGCCCAAGGAAGGCCCCAGCCAGGACTGGGATCCCTTCACGGGAAAAGGACGCCCCCCAAAACCGGGACTCTTCTCCCTGGGACCGGGACTCACCCCCTCCCCACCCCCCCCAGCACCGGGACCCTCCCGGGGAAAAGACCCTGTCCCATGCCGGCTCCACTCTCCGGGACTGGGAACCCTCCTGGAACCATCCCAAACGGGACCGGAACATTCCTCCCTCCCCCACGGAAAAATCCCAGGGCCCTCACCGCGATTGGGTCACTTCTGCAAGTCCAGAGGACCTCCGGGTCCGGGGATGGGGGGTCCTATCCATCTCCCGGTGGCTCGGTGCCCGGTCCCGTGGGGTCGCTTTATCCCGGGCCAGTGCCAGTCCCGGTTCCATAGGGCGCCAGCTCCGGAGCCAGCCCCAGGCGCGGTGCCGGTGCTCGGCCGCCCCACTGCGGGGGCTGCTCCGCTCTCCCGCTGCCGCCACGGGCTCCCAGCCCTCCGGCACGTCCGGGCCAGATTCCTGGCAAACAATCCCGTGTCCATCAGGATCCGGACCGTCCTGCCCCGGCTGCTTCCCAACAATCCCGTCCCTCCCTCCCGCAGGTGTCTCGGCGTGCCCAGTCGCTGTTGAGGTCCCCCGGGACGCCCCTTCTCGAGTGGAAACGTGGCTCTGCCGCCGGCACGGAGCGACATGAGGACGGCGGAGGACTCGAACGGCACGGTGCTGCACCGGCTGATCCAGGAGCAGCTGCGCTATGGGAATCTCACGGAGAACCGCACTCTGCTGGCCATCCAGCAGCAAGCCCTGCGCGGCGGCGGCGGCGCCGGCAGCCCCCGCTCCTCCCTGGAGAGCCTGAGCCCCGAGGAGAGCCAGATGGTGCAGCAATCCACGCGGCAGGAGCCGCAGGGCCAGGAGCATCACTCCGACCACGTCTACCTGGAGAACAGCGTCTACCGGCTGTGCCCGCCCAAGGGCGAGGAGCTGCCCACCTACGAGGAGGCCAAGGCGCATTCCCAGCTCCTGGCGTCGCAGCGGGGAGTGCGGGCGGAGAGCGGCGCCCGGCGCCCCGACGAAGGGCTCAAGGAGCTGAAGCACGGCCACGTGCGGTCGCTGAGCGAGCGGCTCATGCGGATGTCGCTGGAGAGGAACGGGGCCAAGGCGCAGAGCCCCATCAGCGCTTCCCACAGCTTCCCGCAGCTCTCCCGGCAGCTCGTCCCCCTGCGCGGGCAGCAGCCCGAGGGCACGGAGCCGCGGGGACCGCCCCCGGAGTATCCCTATGTCATCCCTTCCCAGGACGCTTACCTGGCTGAGCCCCGAGCCTGCTCCCGGGAAGGTCCTGGATTTCAGCATCCTGAGATCAGGTAAAGCTGTGGCCCCTGGGCTCTGCTTTTGGATGCCTCTCAGGGATGTTCAGGATGGATGCTTGGAATTTGCGGGATGTGAAGGGCGGTGGGGGCCCAGAGCAGCTGCTTTTGTCCTCACTGGCCCAGTCGTAGGGGTCTGCTGGGAGCCCCCCACTCTGCTCCTGTCCCCAGCTCCCCCAGCATGGCTGGGCTTTTCCAACCAGTGAAGAAAATCCCATTCCCACAGCAGACCCTGCCTCCTCCCCATGCACCAGGAGGAAGCTGGGGGTAACTTAGGGAATAATCCAGGAGCTGGAAGCAGCCCAGGAAACAGCTAAATGTGGAATAGGTATGGGGCAGGGTGGAAGACAAATATGCTCCCTGCTCCACAGAAACCCATGCCATGGTCCTGAGCTGGGAACGTCCATGGTACTTGGAATTGCTGCTGAGCAGAGCCTGGGCTGGTGCCAGGTGGTCTGTGGTCCCTTTGGCAGCTCAGGGCCTCTGGCAAAGCCCCAGGGTGACTGTGAGATGGACATCTGGGGGTCCAGGCATTGCCTGGAATTTGAGGAGGACTGGAAACAACCTCTTCCAGCGTGGAAAATGATGGGAAGAAGGGAACCGGTGGCTCAATGTGAGGACACACTGCTCCCAGCCCTGCTGATCTATCCAGGCAGAGAGCGATAGCATCTCCAGCAGGAAAACCTTCTCCTTCCAGGGAACAAAGAGGGGAAGGGGAGCTGCGAGGAAGATGTATTTATTCTTCCTTGCTCCTATATCATCCCGCAGGAATGCAGCCCTTGGCGGGCAGCCCGCGGGGGAGCGCAGCGGGGCCGGGCCGTGCTCGGCCGCCCTGCTCAGGGATTCCAGGAGGGATGGTGAGGTGGGATGCTGGGGCAGTGGCACAAGGGGCAGCCAGGCTGGCCTGGCTCCTCCCAGTATAAAAAGGACGCATCCACAGTTTGGCAGTGAGGACCTGTGTCAGGAGTCCTTGCTTTGCAGAGAAAATAAGGAAAATGCTGGTTTCCAAGGTGCATCCTATGCCAGGCTGCCTGCAGCATTCCCAGGAAGAGAGGGACCTGGGGGGTTGGGAATCCTTCCAGACCCACTGCCCAGGTCCTGGAGGGGTCAGGTCAAGGCACCCCTGCAAGATGGGATATTTGTGGTTAGAGAGCGTGCGCTTCCCAGTTCTAAAAAGCAGCATAGGCGCTTCCACCTCCTCCGAGGTGACTCGGAGGCACCGGCACGTGCTTGACGGCACGCTGGAGCCGCAGCCAGCGCTCCCACCCTGCCAAACCCTGACACCCCCTCCTCGCTCTCTGCAGGGTGCTGCCCACCTCGGTGCCAGCCGCCTTCCTGCCGCTGTGCCCGGGCGCGCTGGGTCCGGCGGGCGTGGAGGCGCTGGTCAGCGCCCAGGCCGTGTCCGCCGGCAGCCGCCTGGCCCGGGCCGACGCCGTCCTGCGGGAGAACGAGAGGCTGCAGCGGGAGAGCGAGAAGCTGCGGCGGGAGCTGGAGAGCTGCGCCGAGAAGGCGAGCCGCATCCAGAAGGTGAGGGAATGGTGGCAGCTTCCCGTGTGCCGCGATGCTCGGCCAGCTGCTGTGAAAATTCACCCCCTTGAGTGATTTAATCCTTTCTCCTCCTCCCTCTGGCGGCTTGTTGCCCTCGGAGCAGCTGCAGCACGGCAGCCGGGGTTGGGGAGAAGGAGCCCATTCTCCAGTGACCCTGTCCCTCCGCCTGTCCCCCCATCCCCGCCGCCACAGAAAGCCCTTTGTGTGGCCGTCTACAAGGGGCGGCTGTTCCCCGTGGCTGGGCTATGGCAGAGCCAAAATTCTGTGGAGAAACTCTTCCATAAGAGAAAAGACCGAAAAGAAATCAGTTTTCCCCCCCAGAACAGTGCACTTGGGGTGCACCGAGCTCCTCCGGCAGCTCAGGTTGGGCTGAGCAGCCCGGCTGGGCTTTGGCTGGCATCTGCCTTTCCTCATTCCATGAATATCTAACCCTGGCTTGTCCCTTCCTCCACCCCAGCTGGAGAGCGAGATCCAGCGCATCTCGGAGGATTACGAAAACCTCGTCAAGGCGTCTTCCAAGCGGGAAGCCTTGGAGAAAGCCATGAGGAACAAGAGAGATTGCGAGATGCGGCGGCTGCAGGATTTCAACCGAGACCTGAAAGGTGAGGGACCCTCTGTGTCCCCCTCCCTGTGGATGCCTTGACTCCCCCAGCTGTTTCCATAGGAAACCAGGTTTCCCCCCCTTCTTCCAGCAAAATCTTGTATTTAAATCTTAATTGGGTTTTTTTTGTTTTGGACCAGAGCGGTTGGAATCGGCGAACAAGCAGCTGGCCAGCAGGAACCAGGAAAACCAGGAGAGCAACCAGGGCAGCGTGGCTAAACTCCTGGCACAGAGTAAGTCCCAGGGGACGGACACCCATCCCTGCCCGGCTCCCCGGGCATCTGCGAGCAGGGCTCGGCTGGAGGAGGAGGCGGGTGTCGGGCGGCAGCTCTCGCCCTTCCCCAGGGAGGATGGAGCAGTTCTTGGCGCTGGACTCGAGCCATTAATCCCGGCGGCCGGCCGGCGGCGTGACCCGCATTCCCCGCATTCCTGCCGCAGCTCCGGCTCTTCCAGCACCAAGCCCGCACTCCCGCCCCACGCCAGCCCGGCCGTTCTCTCCCTCCTCCCTCCTGCACTTGGCAGCCATGCCACCTTGGGCTTTTTTGGGGGGAAAATGTACTTAAATTTTAGCAGAGAGACAGGATATTGGTGTTAGTAGGAAGAATTCCATGCCCTTCCCTAAGGTGGCTGGATTCACACCAGGCAGGTCTCACCCTTCCTGAGCTAAAATTTAGGCTGGAATGTGGCACGTGGAGGCTTTTGGCCAGCTGCCTGAGTGGCTGGAATGCCCCTGACCCCCGTTTGATAGAAGATCAGGAGGAAGGGGTGGCACGGCCAGATGCTGGGAAGCAAAGAATCCCCGCTGTGCTTCACGGACCAGCCTCAGGGAAGCCGAATGTCTGAGATTTGGGGGGTTCCCTTGCAGGCTACAACACCCCTGCAGATTCTGGGAAGCAAAGAATCCCCACGGGGCTTCACAGCCTTAGAAAAGTCGAATATCTGAGATTTGCGGGGTTCCCTTGCAGGCTACGAGCACCAGCAGGAGAAGGAGAAGCTGGAGCGGGAGGTGTCCCTGCTGCGCAGCGCCAACGAGGACCAGCGGCGGCGGGCAGAGCTGCTGGAGCAGGCGCTGGGCAGCGCCCAGGCGCGGGCGGCCAAGGCAGAGGCCGAGCTGCGGAAGAAACGAGCCTACGTGGAGAAGGTGGAGCGGCTGCAGGCAGCCCTGGGGCAGCTCCAGGCCGCCTGCGAGAAGCGGGAGCAGCTGGAGCTGCGGCTCCGCACCCGCCTGGAGCAGGAGCTGAAGATGCTGCGGGCTCAGCAGGTGGGTGCTGGCGAGGCACGGTTGTGACCATGTTCACGGGGGTCTGAGGATGAGGGAAGAGATGAGGATCTGACTCCATGTTTCAGAAGGTTTGATTTATTATTTTATGATAGATATTATATTAAAACTATATTAAAAGAATAGAAAGGATTTCATCAGAAGGCTAGCTAAGAATAGCAAAAGAAAGAATGATAACAAAGGCTTGTGGCTCGGACTTTTTGTCTGAGCTAGCTCACTGTGATTGGCCATTAATTGGAAACAACTAACACAGGCCAATCAAAGATCTACCTGTTGTATTCCACAGCAGCGGATAACCATTGTTTACATTTTGTTCTTGAAGCCTCTCAGCTTCTCAAGAGGAAAAGTCTCTAAAAAAAGATTTTTTATAAAACATGTCTGTGACACACGGCGGCTCCAGCCAGGCACGGCGGGTGCTGCGTGCTCCCAGCACCTCCTCATCCTCACTGAGGCTCTGTTTTGGCTGCTGCAGAGGCAGGCGGGCACCGCCAGCGGGGGCACGCCGGAGCTGAGCGCCCACACGCTGTCGGAGCAGCTGAGGGAGAGGGAGGAGAAGATCCTGGCGCTGGAGGCCGACATGACCAAGTGGGAGCAGAAGTACCTGGAGGAGTGCACCATGCGCCAGTTCGCCATGGACGCCGCGGCCACGGCGGCCGCCCAGCGCGACACCACCCTCATCAGCCACTCCCCACGGCACTCCCCCAACAGCAGCTTCAACGAGGACCTGCTCCTGGCCAGCCACAAGCACCAGGAGATGGAGAACAGGTTAGTCCCACCTTGCCAGAGGCGTTCGGCATCAAACTTTTTGGTTGGGCAGTGTTTGGATCTTCCTCTCCCCGTCCAGCTCCTCTTCCAGCTTCTGCCTTTCCTGCTCTCCAGGTTAAAAGCTCTTCATGCCCAAATCCTGGAGAAGGATGCTGTCATCAAGGTCCTGCAGCAGCGCTCGCGGAGGGACCCCAGCAAAGCCCTTCAGGGCTCCCTGCGGCCGGCCAAATCTGTGCCCTCCGTCTTCGCTGCCTCTGCTGCCCCGAGCTGGCCAGGGGCTGGCCAGAGCGACCGGTCATCCGAGGGCAGCTCCCGTGGCAGCACAGGTAAAGAGGGACACCTGCCCACTCCCTACCTTCACTTGGCACTGGGGACCTGCTTGCAGTTTTCTCCTGTGGTTTTGGAGTTGGAGCGCTTGGGGAGGGGTGATTCCTCCAGGACCAGCTAGTGATCACAGAATCTCAGAATGGTTTGGGTTGGAAGGGACCTTTAAGCTCATCTTGTTCCATCCTCTCCTATGGGCAGGGACACCTCCCACTAGACCAGGTTGCTTCAAGCCTTGTCTAATCTGGCCGTAAAAACTTGAATCCCTTGCCTTGAATCCCTAACAGAGTCTCCTCCAGCAGGCAAAGCCACCACTGAAGGGACATCGGTGTCTGCTGCCCTTCCCTTGCCATCGCACTCGAAGCACGGCAGCAAGGACGGCAGCACGCAGACAGACGGAGCGGCCGGGAGCAGTGAGCAGGGCGAGGGCACCGCAGTGCTGGGTGAGTCCCCCTGGATGGCACAGGGCAGGGAGCTGGGATGGCCCAGCACATGGGCTTAGCATCCCTGGGACAGGCTTTGCACCAGATCAGCAATTTTTAAGGCATTTTTGAGGCCCCAGTTGGGTTGGGTGTGTTCGAATCCCTGCGAATCCCTGTAAATCCTTTCTTTCTCTGCAGAGAGCTCGGCCGCTGCCAGAGCCCTGGACCTGTCTGACATGGTGGAGATCCTGATTTAAGGCCACCCAGGGCCTCTCCACCCCTCCTGCCAGCATGTCGGGATGGAGAAGCGTCTGGGAAGGAGGGGCCGAGCCGGGAGCTCAGCGCTGTCCCCTCGGTCTCGGCAGTGACTCCAGGATGTGGCAGGGTCACTGTCCCCTCAGTGCCCCACGGGTCTCTGGCTGTGCAGGGCGCGCTGGAGCCCGGGGACCCCGCGGTGGCTCCGTCCCCATCCTGGCTCCATCCCAACTTCGTCCCCATCCCAGCTCCCACTTCTGGGTCTTGGCCATCTGCACCCATGCAGGTGCTTGGCTTCCGACTGCAGAATCCCTCTCTGATGGCCTGAACTGTACCCACAAGCTGAACTGTGCACGAGGGCAGAGCTGGCAGGGATCCTCTGTGCGTCACATCGACCACCCGGCTCTGGGAGCACCAAACTCCCATCACCTGCATCCTGCCTGTCAGGGGCTTTGTGATGGGGTGACAGTGAAACAGGAATGACAGTGGAGGGGATGAAGGGTGGAGGAAATTGGAGGTGAAAGGCTCTGAGGATGGAGGCAGTGGGATGTGCCACCCTTCTCCTGGCTGTCCCCCCTGGCTACTGGCAGCTGGCTTCTGCCTGTAGCCAGTGCCAACATCCCACTCCTTGGAGCTTCCCATCCTTGCCCTTCATGTAAATATATATATTTTTCTTTATTTCTTTCCCCTTTCAACGTGTGCATTTGCTGGCCAACTGCATTTTTTATTTTTCTCTCCCCAGACACGTAAAAAATGCGTTCGGTTCTTGTGCATTGTTTACAAAATGGAAAAGAAACAAAAAATTATGAAAGAGGAAAAAAAACCCCAAACCCCATGACTTAATATATTTTATATTAATATTGGTATTTCTTTTTAAGTATTTTTTTTCGTGCTGTGAACTTTTTTTCCTGCCAAAGATGACAAGTTCTCGTTTGTGCGTTTTAAGTTATCTTTAAGTATTTAAACATAAACCTGGCTGTTTCGTTATGCCACCCTATACCGAGATTGCTGTAGCATTCCACTTGGTATAACAATATTTTAATAAAAAAACCCAAATATTGATCCATGGATTCTCTTTTTTTCCATGCAATGCAGAGAGATGGAGGTGCCACCAGGGGAAGAGGGTCTGGAAATGCTGACCCCCTGGTTCACATGTCCTTCCAAGCTCCTCAGGGCAGAGATTTGGGGTGCAGCTGCATGGGAGAGGGGAAAAATGCTCAGGAGGATTTCTGCATTCCCCAAAATCCCATTGGGATCCAATTCCCCTCACCTTCATGGCGGGAAAAGTTGCCTAAAAGTGTTGATGTGGTTTCCTTCCTGCTCTGGCATCCCTGCATCCTTGTGTCCTTGGTTTCTGCATCCTCGTGACCCTGCATCCCTGTGTCCTCAATCCTTGCACCCTGCTGTCCTTGATCTCTGCATCTCATCACTGCATCCTAATGGGATCCTTCTCTTCCTCACAAAACCCCTTCCTGCCCTCCTCAGCCCCTGACACATGGAAAACTGTTTAAAAGACTCCCTGATGTCTTCCAGCATGGATGGACCTGGTCCCCAAGCTCTCCTTGGCTTTGTCAGCCATCTCCAAGCCCTTCCCACTCTGCCTGTCTCCTTGATGTTCTAGAAGACCAGAAGTTTTCCAGGGGTTGGGCTTTTATTTTCTGATTACTGTGGTGTTAATGCTTCCCAAGGAACACCCCTGGGGACTCTGCCATCTCCAGCCAGGCCAAGGCTTTCCCTTTGTGCCACCCCTTGGCATTAGCTGGGAGCTCATCTTTGCTATCCTGCTGTCCTTGGGTACCAGGAGCTCTTGTGCACTGCAATGCTGTTTAGCTTGGATTGCGTGGAACAGCAGCATCAGAAATCAGTTTTGCTGCCAGCTCTTCCATGGAACCATGGAATCATTTAGGTTGGAAAAGGACTTCAAGATCCTCAAGCCCAGCTGCTAACCCAGCACTGCCAAAGCCACCACTAAACCATGTCCCCAAGTACCACAGCTACATGTTTTTGAACCCTTCCAAGGATGGTGGTTCCATCCCTTCCCTGGGCAGGATGCCTTAGGACTCCAGTGAGGATCCCTGGTATTGGTGGGACAGTGATGCTGAATCCCAGCTGAGCCCCAACCTTCCCATTCTGGAATCGAGAAGAGGTAGGCTAAAAAAATGAAAATTTGGGACTTTCTATAGCTGTGGGACAGGTCTCCATCCCCGAGGAGCAGGTTAGGGAGACTTGGAGCAACGTGAAGCTTGGAGCTGGGATCCTCCTATGCACCAATGGCTTCTCCTGGGTGTTGCAAGCAGGGAAATGAACTCTGCCTATGCAGAAGGCTGAAAAGGACCCTGAAACAGGGCCAGGGATGGGAAGAACAGGGTGGGAAGCTCACAGGGAACCGCTGAGGTCGGGAATATGTCTGGGGGATCCTGGTGGCCTCCAGCCAGGGCTGTACCTGCCCTGCCTCCCCCAGCTCCTGCTGCTCCAGAGCCCGGGAAGGCCGGCAGCATTCCTGGCATACCACAGCTCTCACACCCCATGCTTTATTTACCCAAATCCGGATGCAGAGTGGCCTGGCTGCAGGTCTGGCTATTTGCAGGGAGCTTTCTGAGACCGGGGATTCAGGGAATGGGCTCCTGTTGAGAGCTTTGCCCGTTGATCCTCACCCCCAGGGCTCTCAGTCTCTGGCAGTCAGAAAAAAGTACAAAGCCCACCTGTGGGTACAGGAATTGGGCTGTAGGGAGAGGATTCCTAAATCCAGCAGGCAGAGCAGGAGGTCCCAGCTCCCCCTGGCACACTTTTCGAGGAGCTGTGCTTTGGTAGGGATGCTGTTCAGCCAGAGCAACATCCCAAAGGAGCAGCACACCTTGGCCATGGAAGCTGCTGTGGGGGTGGGTTGTCACCTGCTCTGTCCCCACAGGCATTTCCGTCTGCCCTTCCCACAGTGTCTCCCTGGGTTTCACCATCAGCATTGCCTGGACCCACTGTCCTTCATCCCATGTCTGTCCTTCATCCCATGTCTGTCCTTTATCCCATGTCTGTCCTTTATCCCATGTCTGTCCTTTATCCCATGTCCTGGTCACCAAGGCGCAGCTGAAACACCAGGTGGGAGCCAAACCTCCTGCTGCCATCCCTGTGATCTCTGTGTCCTTGATCCTCGCATCCTTGTGTCCCTGCAGCCCTGTGTCCTTCTGTTTCTGTGTCCTTCATTCTCCATCCCTGCATCCCGTCTGGGACTCAGGGCTCCCATGCCCTGGCAGGGGGTGCTGGAGGTGCCTGCAGAGCTGCTGGCTGGGCTGGCACCTGCATGAGACTCCTCCTGTCATGGACATCCACATCCCTGGAGAGATGGGGAAGGGCCAGCAGGCTCTGCTCCAAGTGCCAGCAGTGTCACTTTGGTGGCTTTGGGTGGGATGCCCTGTCCCGGAGCAGCAGCTCTTGTGGGTGACAGGGAGATGGCTCTGCTGCTCCAGGGCTGTCTGGGGAGTTCTGGTCCCTCTGCGGTCACAGTGGGCTGGGACAAGGCCAAGGATTTCCTTGGGGCTCCCTGGCTGTCCACCAAGCCCCATTCCCAGGCAGGAACACCTCATTGCCTTGGTGCCACAGCACAGCAGCCTCTCGGCAGCTGTGGTTCCTGCTTTTCCTCATTTCTCTTTGGGGAACATTGGAAGTTGGTCCTTGGAGCATCCTTGAATTTTGGCACGTCCTTTGTGGGCCCTGGTTCCTCCTCCTCATGCATTCCCACTCCTTTTCCACTTGCTGAATGCTAGAGCTGATTGGGGAAAGACAAGCTCATCACACTCTCCACATGGAAAACTGTTTAAAAACCAAAAAAATCCTCACTGGAATTTGGGAGAAAGGGAATTTCACCCCCTCTTCCAAATAATCCTGATCCTGGTGGGGGCAGTCTGCCAAGGCTGTGGGCCAGCCCTGCAGCCTCTTCCCAGCAAACCAGTCAGGCAAACCGGGCGCTTTCTCTCGCCTCAAGTCCCGGCTTGCTCGTCGGACCGGCAGGAATGAAGCTCTCCCCGCTGGTCCTGCTGAACCCTTCCCTTCCCCCTCCCTCCCTCTCTCATCCCACCCCTTTCCCGGAGGTCCCCCAGGCTTCCAGGCTCCTCTCTGTGTCCAGAGCTTGTTGGTGGGTGTCCCCCGGGCTTTCTTCTGCCAGGGGGTCAACGCTCCCTTCCCGAATTCCTTTCATCGGGATTTGCATTCCATTGCAGAGTGAGCCACCCCGAGGTGTCACCTCCCTTCAGAGCGCCAGCGTGTCTTGATTGTTGCATTCCCCTGAGCCTGCACCCCTCTGACACAAGGATCTCTGTACCTTTGTGTCCTCAGTGTCCTGTCCCCCTGGCTTCCCGTGACCCTGCCAGGGGGTGGCTGGAGATGCCTGCTGAGCACCAGAGGTGCCTCTGTGGCAGGGATGGGATGGGATGGGATGGGATGGGATGGGATGGGATGGGATGGGATGGGATGGGATGGGATGGGATGGGATGGCAGGATGGAGGTCGTTATTTAAGGGTTGGCCATGACACCCTCCGGGGCGCTCCATCCACTCAGCTTTGGAGCATATTCCAGCTTGGGAACTCCCTCCCCATTGTCCCCAGCCCCAGGGCCACCTGAAACCCTTCCTCCAGGACCCTTGGGACTGTCCAGGTGTCACTGGGGCTGCCCAGCTCCTGCTCTCACAGGCAGGATCCCCAGCCGGGCTTTGCTGGGCTCAGCAGAAGCGGTCGGACCCGCGGCGAATTCCTCATTCCTCTTCCCTGCGCTGTGCTGCCTGCCTGCCATCTTTGCATGCAAACAGTAAACAGGCTGTTATTATCCTGGATGCTTTGAATAACTGCGGCTATTTTTTCTCTTCCCAGTATTCTAAAAAGGCAAAAAATTCCCTGCGGTTTCTGAGTCAACTTTTTTTTTTTTTTTTTTTTTTTTCTTCCTCGCTCTCTTTTCTTTCCTTCCCACCACCTCTGTGACCTTGAAAAACCAGGCGGATGAGCTCCCCGGCTGTCTGTGCTCGCACCCGCTCCCCGAGCCGCTCCCGCTGCTCCCCGTGGCCGGCAACCACGGAATTCGGGGCTGAGCCTGGAGGTGGCGCAGCGCTGGCCAGGGCTGGGCAAGATCCGGCCTGCTGGGCATCCTGCTCATCTCCCCTGCACCAGGAGCCAGGGATGCTCAAGGGGATGCCAGAGGAGCCTGGGGATGCTTGAGGGGCTGGGGCTGCTGGAGGTGCTGGGAATGCCACAGGAGAATGGGGATGCTGAAGGCACTGGGGATTCTGGAGGTGCTGGGGATGCTGGAGGTGCTAGGAATGCTGGAGGCACTGGGGATGCTTGAGGAACTGGGAATGCTGAAGGCACTGAGGATTCTGGAGGTGCTGGGAATGCTGGAGATGCTGGGGATATTGGAGGTGCTTGGGATGTTGGAGGTGCTTGGGATGTTGGAGGTGCTTGGGGTGTTGGAGGCTCCTGGGATGTTGGAGGTGCTGGGGATGCCCAATGAGGCTGAGGATACTGGAGGTGCTGGGGATGCTTGAGAAGGGGGATGCTGGAGGAACTGGGGATGCTGGAGGTGCTGGGGATGCTTGAGAAGGGGGATGCTGGAGATACTGGGGATGTTGGAGGTGCTCAGGATGTTGGAGGTTCCTGGGATGCTGGACATGCTGAGGATGCCCAAGGAGGCTG